>VWYI01013333.1:0-43479 GCA_013399455.1 Anthoscopus minutus
TTGCCTATCACTCCATTCTACTCCTCTTCCCCTAATTCCCCTCATCAGTCCAATATCAATATTCAAACTAAGTGCAGCTCCAACTCCAGGGAAATTTTTTTCTTTTTTTAACATCCAAGAAAATGTGAAGCAACCTTGCCTTTGTCAGATCTGCATCTAATCTTCTAAATCTAAGAAAACATAACCCATAGCTTTCCAAATTATTCTACACAAGTTGGAATTAATTTGTAATGACTCTGTTCAATCCAGGAGTTTTTCACTGAGGGTTAGATCAGACACCACCTTTCCACTCTTTTGGATCTGTTGTTTTAATGAGACATTTGCTAATATCTTTGTGAAAAGTATAAAGCAGGCAATGGCTAATGAAAAAGAACCTCACAGACACTATTTCCTCAGCAGTCAAGTAACTGCTGCTTTCTGGGAACTACTGCAGAAACCAAAGTTAAACACAGTGCATTCAGAAGCCAAGATTAAAGTTCAAAAATAATCATATGTGTTAGAAATATACTTATTAAAGAAAAAACATATTTACTCAGAAATCCTCAGAAAATAGATGCATTATAAAGAGAATATCCTGAAAAATGTGCAGCAGATGCTGATTTCCTTACTAAAGCCACAACTTCCCAGAAGTGGAGATTTTGCTGTGAAAGTAAATATTATTCAGGCTTCATGGTGATATTACAGCTTATCAAACAGTATATCTGAGTGTGCATATAAGGCTTTTTTAACTCTTGTTCCCAAAACAGAGTTCACTGCTTTCCATACACCATTTACTTCTCCATGGGAATATCACCAATACAGAAATCGCCATATCAACAGCTGGATCTCCCAAACTTCTCTTCTTGAGTCAGAAATAACACTAAGATGGTTAGGTCATCAAATTCATTGCATTAGAGATGATGTTGCAAAATTGGAAAAATCTTAATCAATTTAAGCGGCTCAATAAAGTTTGACCAGCATCAAGACTGAAAAGACTATGAAAAGACTGGAGTTGCAGAAAAGATGATAGCATTGATTAAGGTATTGAGTCAAGATTTCTCTCTCATAACACCCAAGGGCAAAGTTTACTTAAAACAAAAGGAAAAAAAAATCAGTATGAGATGGCAATTTCTCAGTTTTCTAGTATTGGCTGAATTAGGCATGTATAACCTTTCTGTCTGCCCATAATGCCTCCATTCCCCCAAACAGTTCTTTTAGTCATTTCCAAAATACTTTGTCTTCTACACCTACTGAAGGTTCCCACTCTAGAAATCCAAACTGGCTCTCAGTTTTCAACCTTCTTCTAAAAGATGCTTCTCTAAGGAAATCACCTCACAGAAATTTCACCTTACTATTTTCTCTCTTCACTACATATGTCTTCAACTTGAATCTCTTAAGCTCCCCTTATTTCCGATGGGATTAAGTGCAGTACAAAGTGTTTATCCTGAATGAAGCAGGACTACGAGGCATATTTTAGTTCCAGGATTGTGCTGTTCCAGAAAGGAAAAACTGTATTAAGGGGAAAATGAAAATATATCAATATTTTAGTTCAAATGTTGACAAATATTCACTTTGATGCTACTAGGTACAACTACAATTCTATAAAACCAGTACTTGCTACCAAAAATATTATTAAAGCCTATAAATTATTTAAAGATTAAAGTCTTCTATCAAGCTTTTCACAAGCATCTGTGAAACTCCAGTCAATCTAACAGATAAAACTAGAAGTTCTACTTCCACACTTATTTCAAAAGCCAAGAATTATCATAAAGTTCTTAGAGTTTAGATGTAGTAAATTTCTGTTTAGGAAAAACATCTCTATTTCAGATTTGAAATGCCTGCAAAACCAGGTTTCTGACTGTAAATAAAGATTACATTAAGCTGTTCAATATCCATCAATACACATGAAATTTGTTTTAATCTTTTTCACATGGCAAGTCCTAATTAAAAATTTAACAGATTTAACACTTAGCATGGTTATTCCACAATCAACACCAAAATCATATCCATGCTTTTGCAATGCCGACAGCTATTGTAAGAAAAAGCCATGTTACAAATTACTTTAACAGCAGGATTTTACAATAGATGAACACAGGAGTAATTTATAATGCATTTGTTGCTATTAAAAAACAAATAAACATTTATAGTCTGTGCTAATTAACTTTACTGCTGAATTAGTAGTATTCCTCACTCTTCTTAATTAGAAGAAATATTGCAAGTATGGCATTAAAGTCAAACCCTTCAGTGCAGTAGAGGCTGACACATTTATAAACTTCTCTCATCCTCTGAAACACATGGAGCCTTTGGAGCGACATGCACCCGGTTCAGTACTGACACCTCCCCTAGGCATGGGCAGGTGATGGAGCAGTTCAAGGAGGAAATGTCAGAAATAAATTACCATAGTTTGAGCACAAAATCTAAGTACAGCTATTAGTGGACCTGCCTCACCCATAATCCAGCAAGTCCCTCCTGGTCCAAGGCAAGGAAGTCAATATGCCAAAATACCAGGGCACATTGTCCCAGCACATCTGTCCATGGAAGGGGAAATTCAGCTTGGCTATGACCACAAAGTACATGAAGCATTTACATCATGCAACAATAAACATTTCACTGTCTTGTGGATTTTTTTACCTTATCTTGCTGCTGCCAATTCCAGTAATACTTTGTGGCAAATCTAAGGACACATTCAGTTTGTTCTCATGAGAAAAAACAACAAAGCAACAAATATATCATCCTACCTTTACTGAGGTCAACAGTCATGTCAGGATTGAGCCTGTGTGAAAGCAGAAAAGCATCTGACAGCAGAATCCCAAATACTCATCGGAATGTTTCCTTTTCTTTATCTTGGTAAATAAAATATTCTCAACTACATTCTGGACTTACATTACATTATATTCTGGGCTGTGCTCAAAGGATAGCAAAGGACTTGTCAAAAGAAAGAACAACATGTTCCCCATGCCCCTCTGAGGGAGGGTTCCTCAACTTCCTGAATGCCAACTCTCATGAATGCAAACTAAGTCAGTAGGTGAGAAAAAATAAATTCTGCTTTGCTCTTCTTTAGACACACATATTGTCTTGACATCTTGAATGAGAGGTCAAAGTTATTAATGAAAACTCTTATTTATTTCAATTATATACTAGTGAGAATTTGTTATAATGCCTCATCAAATGTCTGCACACTGTGGGTAATATTCAAGGTTTGACCTAAGAGTTAATTTAAAATACTAACCAAAACAGTTTCTACTACAGCCATGAAGTGTTTGCTGATAATCTTATCTTTCAGGAGTCAGATGTCAAGGCACAGATCCCTGCACCTTATATTTGGTTTTAATTTTATGATTTAAAAGAGATCCAGTGGACTTCCCCCATGATAACCATATTTCTGCCATTCCAAAAGGCAGAATGAGATCCTACTACAGACAAATACAAATGCCAGTGCTTACTGCATCTTAAAAATATTCCAGGACTGGATACCATTTTTCTTTAATTTAATTAAAGCAATACCATTTTTCTTATTCACAAGTAACCTGATTTCTGTCCGGCTACCTACCAACATTTTTCAGACGCTATCAGTGCCACTCAATATTTTCAAGCCTTTTATTTTTACATGGGAAAAACAATTACCAGGTTGCCAAGTACATGATTCTTTAAGTACCATTCCATGAGAACTGAAGACCATGAGGTTCAGAACCCTGAAGCTAACTTCTTGCTCTCTTTTGCATCTTCAGTTTCATGCCTTGGAGAAAGATATTGTACTAGAGCTCTAACATTAAAGTTTGGATACAATGGTTCTAGGAAGAACACCATAAGTTAGGAGGGCTTAAGTAAGAGCTCAGACCTTGTAGTGGCTATGAACACATGGATCAAGTGCTTCAGAGCTCACGAGCATATTTTTATATTACCATCGTCATAAGCTTAGAAAGAGTGTCATATATTAAGTTTTCCAGTGGTTTGACTGCAACATAGCCACCTCATATTACAAAAGGACACACACCACTGCACTACTTCCACATTAGACAGCATAATGCTCAAAGAAACAAACTGAGCAACTCACCTGAGCTTGTTTATGAACTATGGTTCTAAGCCTATGCAACTAATCTCGTATTTGCTGCATTGCTACTGATTTGCTTAAGTGTGAATGAATCAAGACTCCTGTCCACGTGCCTGGAAGACTGACAATAACTATTCCACAGAGTGCACTACAAAGCAAATTTAGAATTCCTTACAGTATTCAGCATCATAGTTGCACAGATCTTGACCCTGACTATATGCAAAGAAGTTGATCAACCCTTTAACTGTAGCTAACAAACCAGAGGCAGATGGGCGACAGTACAAGTGATAAAGCATTCAAAATGCCCAGACACATGGAGCTGGCACCACTTGTTCCTTCCAGGAGATGGTATTCAAAGCAAATCTATGCATTAGTTATGAGGTGCCTTAATTTCAATAATAAACATTCTGTGATTGATGAATTTTTCCCAGCTGTTGTCTATATAGCTGTTTAATTAGAGCATGCTGGCAGAGGCTGTAAATCCTTCACTGAGTTGCCAGCTCCATGGCATTCCACTTTCTGCAGGGCAGGGTGACAGTTGGTAGAGGGACTTGGGCGGCTGGTCAGGGGACCTGACATTTGGCAGAGGATCAACGCATGAGAGGACAAGCCAAATTCCATCAGCTTCCTAAAAATACTAGCAGGCTGACAAACAAAGTGCCTTAATTGCCAGTGCTATCATCTTTGATGGACACTGGATCTAAAAGCACAGGAGTGTCTACTTTGTGTTACTATTGTTCCCAGGGAAGGGTGTTAGCCAACCATAAGTACCAAGAAGGAAGCAAAATCAGCTGCCTTTGAAAAAACCAAACCTGAAAAAAGCTCTGGCATTTGCTTTAAGTATCTGACCTCCTAAATCCATATGATTCTCTTGCTGGAATACTCCAACAGGGAAAGGGAATCCCTGGCTTAGATATCATGTGACATATGCCAAACCAGAGCCTTAGAGGTGGAGATTCCCAAATAGGTACAAAACAGGGGGAGCCCACACTACTCCCTCACTGAAGCCTTTAGGGCCTGACTCAAGGAATGACATCCAGAGGCCAACAGAATTTTTATTTTCACCCACCCAGTGCATCACAAACAGCAAAAGAATTGCCAGTTGTGAAAACAGCTCCTGCACCACATGTATCTGTCCATGAAAAGCTGAGATTTCCAAACTTACACCACACACATGGCAACAGTTTTTAGATGCTGTCACACTCAGTAATATTCACACTGGGCTCTTACAAACAAAAGCAACTTATTAACAATTCACTATGCCAACTAGATATTTAGGATACTGACCTAAAACAGAAGGGAGTTGGAAAGCTTCCTATTCTCAACCTTGATTTTGTTTCATCGGGGCTGTTACAGATTAGACTTTTTACAGCACCAAGAGGTTCAGAATTCAGTCCCTGGAATCAGTCAAAATTCATGTCACATATAAATAAAGATCCATATTGTAGTATTCCAGTTGCAGGGAAAAGTTACCTTGCCAGCAGCATAATCTTCTATACTGAATGACAAGTTGTACTGAATGTACAAATTCATCTATGTGCAATTGCATTCATGTTGAAAAGTTTATGAAAAATTAAAGTTATCTGCTTAAGAGTAATTCAACTGTAATTTTTAACTCCTGGGTACTTAAATCTCAATTTCCCACTAACATTTTTTTGTCTCAACTATCAAACTCAATCTCAACTCCAAATTATATCCAAAAAGCTTTTTCCATTAGAAAAAGCCTCATCCCCTTTTTCAACAGTAAACTTTTCAATTCAATTTAAAATGTCCATGATTAATTGCTTAATTATGTCATGCCAATATACAGGAAAAAATACCTGTTCAAAAGATGACTGTTTTGGTAAAAGAGATTTAAGCCCAGTACCAGAACTACCCTCATGGATTATGGTTCTTTGCATGTGGTAACTGCTTCTATACAATGAATTAAATGAAATACTAATCTCACCAAACCCTTACCCACCCCTGTACTTGGACATTTTGTCCCCTTTTTTAAAAGAAAGTAACAAATGAATGCAGATTATGTGGTTGTGAGAAGAGGCTTAGATTCTGTCTCTCTTCCTCCTTACCTCATTACTAAATCTAAAACAAGAAAAAAGTTTTAATATTTGAGATTATTTTAAAGAAAGGTTTATATCAAAAGGTCTTTTTGTTTAGTGGTTCAGCAGCCAAAAGGCAGCTAAAACAACACTGCTCACTACTTAATTTCCTATTTATTTCTAACAGAGTTGCAAACCACTAAATTCATATCATAGGAAGAAAAGTCACAAAAGAGCCTGGCAAAAGTTGCAAAAACCAGCAGTGCCAAGTCTTACACCATCCTGTTCAGCAGCTTTGCTGGACATTTTCCTTGCAGCAATTCAAATTTTGAAAGCAGAGACATGGAGTTTACCTTATCATTTGTCATAATACTTTTAGAAAAGACAATGACCAATTTCACAAGCTTAGGAGGGCTTTCCCTGCAGCTTTGTTACCTTGTGAACACTTTACTGAACTTACCAGAAAGCTGAGAAGAAAGACAAAACAATTTTATAACCAAAGAAGACACAGCAAAGCTTTCCCTGGTTTTAGCAATAGTAGGATTCTTACACAAAGCCATTTAGCATTTCATACCTGAGTATGAGTTGTACATGAAAGCAGAGCCTGACCCTGCAAAGAGTTATTCCAGAAGTTTACTGTCGGCTGCTGTACTGTCTGCATACTTCATGTTCTTATTTAGCTCAACAGCTGAGAAAAAAAGGAAAACATGAGGAGAGAACAGAGAGCTGGAAGGAAAAATTAAATAGAACCCCACAGAAGGAAAATGAAGGAGCCCATTTATTTGCTGGGAGCTGATCCCGTGGAGGCAGCAGGAACCAGTTTCCTTGGCACCAGGTATCCATTACAATACAAAGCGTAACGAGGGAAACCTGTGAGTAGCACTGCACATACCCCACAGTTTTTCCATTAAGATCACAGGCTACTTGGAGTAGTTCCCATGTTGTCCTACTCATCATTTAAGACACACCAGTATCTTCAGAGTATAATCAGTCATGCTTCATTGTTTTGCACTAAGAGGTTTTATACAAGTCTCCTGATTTTCTTAAATGAGTTAGTAAACATAACACTACTGTATTTAAGTTGAGCCTTAATACCAAAGAAAGGATCACTTAAGAATATAAAACTAAAAATCTATACTGGATAGACAATTCAAACCATCATAACACTTAATACTACTTCTGCTGTTCTTCATCTCCTCCATAAACATAGGCTTTGGAACATTAAGTTATAGGGTGATGATTATTCAGTAGATTTTGAAACAATATCTCCCATGTCCTCTCTTGCCTTTTAAATCTGATCACCTCTCCAGAAACAGTTGGCTTTGTCAGAACACCAAATTTTCTGCATAAACCAGTAACTGGGTGAATGTTAAGTTTTTCTAGTAATCATTGCTGTATGAGTGTCTTGATGTTAAATTTTTCCAGCTAAAGAACCAGCATGTAACTTTTCAACAGTGCCAACTCTCAAACAAGCCCCACTCCCCAGAGATCAAGTTACTGCTGTGTGCCACCAGCACAGCACCTTCCCACATCCTCTTCTTACTCCACTGACCACTGCCCCTCACCTTCCTCCCTGGGCTGGAGCTTTGAGCTGCAGAGACATCAGCTTTCCCCAGGATGGGATTTCTCACACCAATTAGGGCCATTTTGTCACCCTCCATATGCTTCATAGCATAAGCCAGAATCGTGTTACTTGCCACACACTCATCAAATGCAATCATTCCTCATATCTCCTTATTTCATACTGTCACTACTCACCTAAGACAAAGCTCATCCTGATGAAAAAACAGGAGGAAAAAATCCAAGTATGCTATGTAACACTACAAAATGGTTAGGTTATGACATCAGCTTCACAGATAAGGAGAATGCATGCAGAAGTCACTCTTGTGTTAATTTTTCATGTCTATCCAGAAATAAAATCAAGGTCCTAATAGTTTAATCTTTAATGCAGTCAGGCCTTTGCTTACTCAGTAGGTTTGTGTCCACTAAAATGTGAACTTCCTCTTCACAAAGCACAGGATTAGGGCACTGTGTAAAATTTGCAGAGAAGTTCAGGAAAAAAGAAAAAAACTCCCCAAACCAACAGAAAAACCACTCTTCTCACACATCTCCTGTAACACACCAGGGACCAGAGGCAGAACTTCAGAGAGTCTTTGCACAGTAGCCACTGAAAAGCAGAGCTGAAGCCACCTTTGGTGCTCTGACCTGGCTTTTTTCTTTTTCCTCCTCATTCTGAGCAGAATTATCCATCTTTTGCTGTTTCCCAACAGAATTCACTGTATTTGTTAGGCAGGTCCAGATGACAGAAGATGTTCATCCATCTCTGAGTCCAGACAGTCAGAGGAAATCACATTCAGAGGGACTATGAGGACAATTATTCCCTCAAGAACTGCCCTTCTGCTTTCAGTTTCCTTCCCTTTTTCAGAATCAGACAGGAAATATGCAATAACAACCCCAAATTCTGAAGTCCCAAAGGAATATAAAACAGCCTCTAACACAAATTTATTATCAATTTGATCCAAACGCCCACAAATCCAGAAACACCTTAACATTTGTGAGGAAATTAATTTCAGACTTAAAGATTGGTTTTGTACCAGCATAAGATTCAGGAAAAAAAACCTTAATGAAAGCAATTACTTTTCAAATACCAAACAAAAATTCAGGGTCAAAACAAACCAGAAGTGGATACACTGGGATTTAAGCACATCAAGACACCACCTGAAATCACAATTCATATTTTTAACACCTTGAGACCGACTCTAACCTTCAGTGCTGGACAACGAGGGTGAGAGAAATTGTTTTCAGTCACACTTGTGAAAGACTCCACAGATTTCAAGTGACTTCCACACGCACTTTGCAAGCCCTTTCTCCACTGGGCCAAGGCCCTGCTCCAGTTACTAAATTAGGTATCACTCTCCTGCCTATCATAGAACTTTTGTGCTCTGACAAACAGTACTCAACACACAGATAACCACTTTGGCCCTGGATGCCCTCTTATATCCTCAAAGTTAAAAAGAAACCTCTCTTTCCATGGACATTATTTAAAAATGCTGAGCCTTGTGACAAAATCACCAGTAAACATGTGTAAAAGAAAGGCAACAGCAAAGAGACTATCAGCATATAAATCTCAATTCCTTTTGGTACAATGAAGTTGCTTCATACTTAAAACAGTGCAAGTGAAAACTGAATTTACTGCACTAAAATTTCATTAAGTGGCCATTCTTTTTATTCTCTATTTTCTCCAGAATAGAGCAGTATTATTATTTTGAATTGTTTCTCTACATAAATGTTCTTTCCATAGCCAAAATATTTTTCCTCTAAGAAACCATTAATATAATTTTTGCTTAATTGAGTATTTCAAACTCATCGCTTCTAATATTATCTAAAATTACATTTAAAATGGATTTTCTTGGTGGAACAGAGAAATATTCCACTGAAAAGATGATGACGTCATCTAAAGATGTCATAGTAAAAAGGAAAAAATGGAACACAAATATCAGCAAGAAAGAAAAAAGCAGCAGTTACTTCTCACAATTGTCTCTAATAATAAACCCTCAGTTCCAACCACTAGCAAGTGGAGATTCATGCTGCACAAACTACCATTCACACCTAAACATTCACCATGTTACAGAAAACCATTAGCATACTGGCTTTCATGCACATAATGTCAAAGACTTCAAAAAAATATTATCCCGCTGGAAGGAAGTGATAAATTTGTATCTTTATATTTTGAGTTAATATAAGGACTTTATGCAGGTTTATTAATAACCAAGGAGAAATAAGCAATCAGAGCATTTAAACTCCTATGCTCACATGATTGTATACAGCCATTTTTTTTCCATCACTTCCCCCCACCAGGCCCCCCTCTTGTAATATCAGGTCTGAACTGTATGCTTTCACTCATGCCATGGAAGATACCAAGGCCACAAGCCAAATTCCACTCTCAGTAACACAGATTCCACCTTGAACGTCAGAAGACTTGCACCACTGTAAACCAATAATAGATTTTGGCTGCCCTTGTAGACCAAATTTTGGCAGGTGGATGGAACAGAATTGGAAAGTTGCATTTATTTACCTCAGGAAACTGGAATTCACATCCAGCTTAAAAGAGATTTGAAAGTTTTATGGCCCAAAAAGCTAATCTCTGATGGAACTCCCCACAGCATAAAATCACTGTAAAGGAGAGTTCTTGCACAATTCATTTTTATGCTCTTAATTTCTGCTTAGAAGATGTCCAGGAACAAACAAGCAGGATACTGCAGAGCAGAGGCAAGGTATAATTGTAGCAAAGGCACAGAGGGAGGACTTGGGAACCAGCATTACATACAGTCAGCCTGGCTGCTTGTGAAGGGCTGCCATTCCCCAGTGGCTTCTGAGAACACTGAATTACAGATACAATGGCAGGGAAAGCAAAGGGAGGTAAAAATAAAGTGCCCTTCGAGAATTTTTAATAAGTCTAACAAAGAAGCCATGCAACTTGGGAAGATGTAAATCACTTCTGAGCTGAAAAGCTTGTTATTTATGCAATATTGACATCTATTTCAAAATTGCCATGGAAGTCATTAGGAACACAGTTTTTAATTCAGCAACAAATGCAATATACGATGTATATAAATAAAATGTATAAAATTACTGAAGAAAAGACTGAAGACAGATTTTCAATGAGCATCCACCATTAAATTGCAAGTCAAGCTCTATATTATCATTAGAAGGTGGGCTGCTTCTTCAAATTAGTACTCCTGGGAAAGGAAATAATGCACATTCAAAAAAGAAGCTGCTGGCCAGAGCACCCTCACGGGCTTAAGACCAACTAAGGGAGAAGCACTGCAGTGAGGGAGTTACAGCAGGAGCATAATATTACTTTACCATAACAGATATTTAATACTTGGTAGCCCTACAAAAAATGCATATGTTAGGCAAAAGAAATGAGCCTGTATTTTAGAGAACAAGCAGTAGAGCAGAGGAAGATACCTGCAGGACAGCAACACAGATGTGGCTGAGAGGAATGTGTGGAATTAACAAGAGCACTTCAAAGCTTTGCTTTGAGATGCAATTGGCAGATATGCCATCCACAGAAGTTCAGTGTGGGGATTCATTTAAATAAAGATCTAATTAGTACTGGCATGGTTACAGTCACCCATTGAGAGAAGCATTGAGATTCAATGTCCAGGTAAAAGATTCACATGGATTATACAGATTCAATTCTATTGAGAAGGATGGTGTGAAGTCATTTAGAGGAATTCCTGTAAGACATTTCCTTTGCATTGGGTAAGATCTGGAGGCAGATTTGCTTGGCAAGGTTTTGCACCAAAAGTCATTTACCTCCTCAGCATCAGGGAACCTTGGTGCACTACGAGCTGTTTCAACAAATGATCACAATGGAGCTTTTGAGTTTATTTCCATAACATTTAGGAAACTCCTACAGCTTCAAGCCACACAGCTTACTAGACTGAGGCAAACATGAACACTTGACAGCAGAGTCAAGCCAAAGAGCTTAGCTAGGATCAACAAGCTGTTAGAGCTGACTACACACATTTGAAAAAAATATTACATAAAGTGATATGTATCTAAGGTCACTGTGGGAGCCAGGAAGCTGTGCCAAGACATTCTTGCAGGCTTCTCCCTTCCTTGGCTTGCCCTCATTCATGGACAGAGAGCCCAGCCCAAGCCAGGGCTCAGTGGAAGCTTCTGCTGGCTTTATCCACCTCTGACGACTGTCAGGTCATGTTGCAGAGTCACTTATATTTAGATGAACAGGTGGGCAGACACATTTCCAATTTAATCAAGTTAACACTTTATACTTCTTCATGGTTTCCATATTCTAATTAGCTCACTGTTGCAAATTAGGGGATGGGCTACTCCAGCTTGTTAGAAGTTACAAATGCTGTTTCTCTACAAACATTAACATTTTTCTTCTCTTAACATGGTGAGATTTCAGCACACAAACTTGAAAAGCTGTGACTTTTCTAACATCCTCCCACATGAAGATTTAACAGTGAAAAATGCCCCAAGCTCATGTTAAAATTGACAAAGGAGATGAAAATTTAGCATTACTTCTATGTAGAGAGTTTATATGTTAATGTCATACTAAACATTGCCATTTTCCTACTTCCTACTGGGAATTCTAAGGGACTACAAAACATTCATGGAATGGTTTGGGTTGGAAGGAGATTCAAAGATCAGCTAGTTCCAAACTCCTTGCTAATGGAAGGGCCATCTTGCACTAGGACCCAAGCTGTTCAAAGCCCCATATCCAACCTGGTCCTGAACACTTCCAGGGATTGGGCTCCCACAGCTTCTCTGGGTAACTTGTGCCAGTGTCTCTATCTTCACAGTAAAGGATTTCTAGCTAATATCTAATCTAAATCTACCTTCTGTCTGCTTAAGCCCGTTAGACCTTGTCTTGGTCATACATGGCTGTATGAAAAGTCCCTCTCCAGCTCTCTTGGAAGCCCCTTTAGGATACTGGAAGGTTCTCCAAGTCCTGCCCAGAGCCTCATCTTCTCCAGGCTGAACAATTTCAACTCCTCCAGCCTGCCTTCATAGGAGAGCTGCTCCAGCCCTCTGAGCATCTTCCTGGTCCTCCTCTGGACCCACCCTAACAGGTCCCCATCCTTCTTACCCATCTTCTCCCCATCACACCTGGACGCAGAACTCCAGGTTGGGGGTCCCAAGACAAGAGCAGCAGAACCCCCTCCCTTGATCTGCTGGTCACACTGCTTTTAATGAGGCCCGGGATGCCATTGGCTTTCTGGGCTGCAAGGACACACTGCCAGGTCATCTTTACTTTCTCATCAACCAACATCCTCAAGTTCTTCCCTCAGGCCTGCTCTCAATCTATGCTCTACCTAGCCTCTATTTGTACTTGGGAATGCCTCCACTCAGGTGCCAGATCTTGCCCTGGAAGGTTTGCACAGACCCACCACTCAAGCCTAAGTCCCTCTGGATGGAATCCAACCCTTCCAGTGTGTTTACCTCTAGAAATCTGTGTTCAATTCTTAAAAACAAAGATACCATGTCCTGCAATGGAGGTCTCAACGAAGCCTAGAGAGCCCTTTTTGACCTCCCCACTCCCTGTATCTGGAGATATGCCCTGGAGACTCTCCTCTCCCCACAGCACAGGAAGAATCAGAGCAACATCCCTCAATATCTTGTGCCAGGCTGGCAGGGGCCCAGGACTCCCCACCCCCAGGCTGCCAGCATGACACCTTTCACTAGCAGAGCTCCCACAACCCACACAGCTCCCAGAGGTCCAGAGCCAGACAGCACAGCCAGAGAGTGAGACACTCATCTACATTCATCTCACCTGAGTGCATGACAGACCCACTGGGCAGCTCTGCACCTCACCTTGGGCCAGGTCCTGGTTTCTGTTAGTGCAGCCCAGCCCTAGGGGTAAGTATTTACCACACCATAATTATTGGAACAGATAAATAGAAAAGTGAAACTAGAGTAGCCTTTTCAATGAAACCAATGCGACATCCAATTCCCTTAAGGCACTGGTTAATTCTTTCTATTTCTATAGAAAGCAGAATTAGCTTTCTGGTCTTGGGGATTTTTATGACACAATCTCAGATTCACCACACTAAGTCACTTACAAGGGTATCAAAGGTGTACATGCCCTGTGGGAACCCTCAAGTCTAATTGATGACTACTAGCATTTTCCCTCTGTGTTTTAAAAATCTAAGAGATTTGATCATCATAAAGCATTGATAGAAAACCACAAGTGACAGTCTCCATTTCCACTCATGTTTTATGATAATTTAAAATAACACAGTAGTAGTAAATGTGTTCACAAAATGACACAGCAACTCTTCCCATCGCCCTGATGACAGGTAGGGTTAATGTCAGCAGTGTAAAGGATAATTAATCTTCTGTCAGTGCAGCTGCTTCACATAATTTTATCCTAATAGTGAATATCACATATCTTTGCCAAGTCAATTTAAAGGAGTAGAAACAGAATACTGCATTCAGACATAGTTTACCATGATCACTTCCACCCTCATTGTAGCGAGTTCTCTACGCTCATGAATTTATAACTTTCTGGTGCTGTTTTGTTCCTATGAACATCTGAATATATTTATTAAATTTACTGCTTCTAGTGACAAGAGCCTCCTCTGGGCCTTCTAATAAAAGAAATGGCCTTTGGAACTCAGAGGTAAAGAATCTAATTTTTCATTTGAAGTCTTCACAGATACTTCTAAAGCAGAACCCATGTGGCATCCAGCTTGCTCGCATGCAGAGACAGGACTTTTATAAATCTCCTATTCCTGTTGGAATATAAAGATGGACAGTAAAATAGCCAGTGAAACTGACTTCTATCATGCAAATAATCTCTAACTGCTCCCACCATTCAGATGGCACTGCCCCCCTACAGGCAGAAAGTTGTTCCTTTATAAACATCTCCAAGAGAGGTAAAAGCCACTCATCCTCCCTTTTTTCATTCAGATACATTATTTAAGAGAAAATCATAACAGAAAAGGTAGAAACCTTGAAAAAAAGCCCTTGAGATGGAAAGCTCATAAACCATCCCCAGAGAAGTTGGAAGAAGCTGCAAGACATCCCTGACTGCTGCTTTTTTGCAGAAAGGCATACGAGACGCCCCCACCCCATTTCCCATGTTTTCTGAGCCATCCACAGAGCACTACATTTCACTTGGCAGCATATTTCTTTCTGTTGTGAAGACTTTGAAAAATACTGTGGCTAAAATAAGAAGGAGAAAAAGAAACCTTTAAGAATGCAGAGTACAAGAAAGTTTAGAAGGATCCAGAATTGAGGAATGTAAGGGAGGCAATCTAATGAGGGTTAAATCTGTGTAGCTCCAGTAGCTCTGCACAGACCTAGAGAAGTAGACAAGAAAGCAAGACATTATCATCAAGGAGCCAGAAATAGAGCAACATGGAAAAGTGCACCAAATGCAAAAGTATCACCCACTGGGTGGCCTGTATCCAGCTTCATGGAAAGCAGCAATCAATCAGCTTTTGACAGCCGTGTTTAATGTTACTGAGCTAAGCGGCAGACTTGTAAGCAAAACGAGCTCATTGAGAAAGTGACAAACCTAAACTCTGAAGATATTCATCAAGAACAAATCTGAGAAGCATTTCCAGAGAGAAGGTCTTGTTCAAAGTTACAGCTTTGGGCATTGCCACCACAGGATTTAATACTGAGAACTGCGCAGACTTTAAGAAGTTTTTCCATAGGTATAAACAGGTGCTATAGGTCCAGGTCCCAGAGCAGACATGAAACCATGCTCCCTGTTTGAGAATATTTCCACAGCTGAATATGGGCACAGTCAAAATACTTCAAAATTCTGCCAAGTTATTCTGCCCAAACGTGAAATTTTCACAGCCAAAGAGCACAAGATTACATAGCACCAGGGTGTAGAAATAGCATGACTGGTTCTGGAGTTTCACAAGCAGTTTAACATGCAAGAATGGATTAAAAGCTAAAATTAAAAAATAAAACTATTTGCAGGTATACATCTCATGTTACTAAGAGTGGGAGGTAATACAAACAAAAAGTTTGAACTTATGGAGAGAATTGCCAGATATACAAGGGAGACCAGTTAAATGCTTGGAGCAATGCTACTGCAAAACGCCAGACTCAAGAAACTGAAAAAGTTCTTAAGGAAATACCTGGGCATGTCATTTGGCCTTTTAGAAGCAATTCACAACAGCAGAAGCTGTTAAATACATCCAAGAGCATGTTAAGACAACAGACTTTTTCCCCCTCTGCTTTCCAGGACATTTTAACAATTTAGATTTAATCTAGCAAGCCTGTGTTACAGCTAATATTCACAGGAATATTTTCTAGTTAATTACTAAGACATGGGTATTTCCAGAGCTATCAAACTATCTTTTGGGGTTTTTTTAGACACATACTGGGAGCCCATTTTGCTTCCTCAAAGTTTTAATGATTTCCTGGTCCAGAAGGTAGACACTACATAGAAAAATTGCATTCTTTATTAGAAATGCACTCTGATAATTTCTACAACATATAACAAACCTATTCAAACTTGTGTTATGGAGCAATGACATATTCCAGGTTGGAAACAGGGTCTCCTACATTCTACTGGTATCTGTACATAGAGGATTCTGACACAGAAGTAGGTGAATGACCTTGACTTTCATCACTTACCAATATCACCAGGCCCTACATACAGCTGGGGACTTGATCTGGTGTGACTACACAAAAGAGCAAAAGACATGAGAGGGGCATAAATATGAGTGAAGGATATAGATTCCTTTTGCTCCAGTCTCACGGCAGTGTTCATCTAGACTGAGGTGTATCTTTTTCTGCCATATGCAGATTAACCTGAGGGATGCTCAAACCAAGGGAATTATGAAGGCAGAGACAATGAAGATAAGCACAGTTGTCATTATCCTTTTAAATATGATGAAATCCCATTTTTGAGGGGTATAAGTTTATCAAACGTGAAGATGCTTCTTTTACAGGTACATTGTCATACATTTTTATGCTCAGAGTCTTTGGACATTTCTACAATCAGATTCTCTGCTTCTCAGACATACTGGTAACTCTGCTGGATACTGCTAATATTTAGATGTCTCCCTTCACAGCAGTATTAGAACAGCACCTGGCAAACATTAATCACAGCACCCTGTGTAACTGTAAACACATTGCAGTAAGGAAATGAAGCAGAAGCAGCCCTCATCCAAACAGGAAATCCACACTCAAGTGGTAAATTGATCCACCTTATCTCAAATCTGCAGCCAGTTCTTAAACACTAGATTATACACCTCCTAAACTCTTGCATAAACAATAGTATTTTACAACGTTGGTGAAAATAATTCCTTTTTTAACGTCACACAACAAGGACACCTTACAATGCTTACATAGAGCAAATGAGCTTCCAGAGCAAAACATGCAAAATTAAAATTACTTTCGAAAAATTGAAAGCATGACATATTAGGAATTCTCCTGAATAATGACAATATGCCACTGTTTCCCTCCCAGAACACACCACTTAAGTGAAATAAATGAGAGAAAAAAAGTATATGGCTATCAAGAAACAGAAGTCAAATGTTTTATCCAAAGCCACAAGAACTAGAATATTATGAAAATTTCATTGATCAACAAAATAGAATGTTGATCAAACACTTTTGCTTTTAAATTTGATACTGGTAGAATACTTTTATCCAGAAAAAAAAGGCATCTTTCATAACTGTCAGCTTTTGGCCCATACATCTAGGGCAGTAAAGAGATTGCCACTACTCAAAGTCTTTCCAGAAGGAAGCAACATCTGCAGCAATTGATATTTGGTTTTTGTCTGCAGCAATAAAAAACAGGGACAGCACAGACATTAAAAAAACCAGCGGTGATCATCTGTAATTAAGAAATTAAATACAGTTCACAAAGTAGTTTTCCTAAAAATAGGAGACACAAAGAAAGAAATAAAAGCAATTCAACTGAGGATGTGAAGGCTGTGCACAGTAGTCTGTGATCTCACAGAGGAAATACACTTGGCCAGACTTGCTGGAATGCACACAGAGTAACAATATTACTTGAAAACTGCATATGAGCTACCAGTGTCATCCTATTTGCAAAACAGAAGCCACAAAAATATGAGAATTGCAGCCATACTATAAACACTGCACTGCAGCAGAGCTAGACCAATGTGTCTGGAGACTCGATAAAAAAATTAATCTAGTAAACAGCAGGGACAAAAATTCCAAGTATTTATTACATTATTCCTTTGTTAGTAAGGATTCTAGACCAAACAAAACCCAGTATCACAAAGCTCTGGAAAGATACCTGGCACAGACAGAACAGAATTCATCATGAACCTACAATAACCATGTAAAATAAATCTTAAGGTCACTGACTGCAGAGGTTAAAAAGATATTTAGCCTTTTCTTTCTCTACTTGTAACAAAGGAAAACTCCTCACTGAGTTCTACCCCAGCTTTCCTACACAGGAAGCAAGACAAGCACAATTTTTCAGCTTCTTTCTCTTTTACCTGAACCAGAAAACATTACAGATAGGATTCCATCTTACCTTTTGAACTTCAGTTTGAGCCTGTTTGACATTGATGTTGCCAGACACTGACTGCTTTCTGGTCTTCATGGAAGGTCACAAATAATCTTTGCTCTCACTATTCACAGAGAAAACAACTTCAAGAACCAGGCTGCTGCCTGTAGGGAGTCTAGGACAGGCTCTTTCCACTGTCTTGCTTGAAACGTTGCTGGGTCACTAAGGAAGATCTGGTTTTGCTCCATCTTCAGAAAAGAATTCCCAGCACATATCAGGAATCATTTTAGACTATGTCAGAGCACAAGGAAGAAAACTCCTGTTTCATAGAGGTGTCTGCACACATGGAATAACTATACTTAACCTCATTTTGTGAGGATGTGTGTCTATGTGTCTAATTTAAACCTATATTTCACATTTTATGAATACATATCCAGTCCAAGTGGGGAAAAGTATCAGGATAGACTCTCACTGTAATTAAAATTAGACTTTACCACTTCAAAATGCATCCTCTCAGATGCATTATATTTGCTTTAACATTCATGTGAAACTCCTAGGAGACTTCTTGTTGTAGGCTTTATAAGCTAATATCATATGCAAATCTGGTTGATGAATAATATGAACTGACAAACTGCATACAAGATGTTGATAAGCAAAATGCATATTTAGAGTGAAAAGGTATCTGAACTTTGGAAAGGGTCCTCAGAAGTTACAGACCAAACCTTGCATACTCATGAAGATAATTATTTCACAAGGTAAAAAAAATTAAAATCACCTGAACAGCACATTCCAAAGAGGATGGAAATATGTTAAATAGTTTGCAATGATAGACAGGGAATGACTATGGCCTTAGAAGTCATGTTTTCTATCCTTTTAATAACAGGTTAAAACTAAACTTCTGTGACAAGAAATGCTACTTGCCCACAAAAGGGGCATAAACGTCACAAGCTGCCTAAAAACATGGAGAGATAGGATCAAACCATTCCAGAGTTTCTTTCTAGTGCCCAGTGAACTGTGCTCTCTGAGTGTCCATTAGAATATTCTGCAGTACTTGTGGGAAGCCTTAGGTGCCCAGTAGGGGTTGAAGGCACTATCAACTCATTACCTATGGGATGGTCATCAGCTTGCAGAAAGTAGTACTTGTTCTTGAAGCAATTACATTAGAGCAGATGAAAGAGTGGCTATTCCCTTCTGAGGGAGATATTGTTAGTTCTATCATATGATAAAATCAGTACCACAGGTAAAGGGTGGATTTGCAAATTACAAAGTTCTGGCAGCAGCTCAGATCATCTCCCTTATTCAGCAACACATTTATTCCTGGGGTTAACCTTTAGCATGCTCAACACGCTTCACTGAATAGCAAAGACCTGCACAAGTAGGAAAAGTAAAGGCAAGCATGCAGCGAGAGAAGCATTGCTATTGCACAGATTACTTGCAAATTCCTAGCTTAGTCTAAGATTTTAAATCAAATTTCCCTGAATATAACCTGTGAAGTTATCCAGGCAAATTGTGAAGTTAATTCCTTGGAGGAAAGGAGTCTTGGCAGTATGAGGGTATAAAATGGTCAGTGAATGCCCATACATTCACATGGGCATACTTAAATGCAATCAGGTATTAGAAACAGTTGAGAACATTCTTCAGAAAAGCAGTTGATTTCAGAAA
Organism: Anthoscopus minutus; assembly: GCA_013399455.1. Lineage (NCBI taxonomy): Eukaryota > Metazoa > Chordata > Aves > Passeriformes > Paridae > Anthoscopus > Anthoscopus minutus. The sequence goes on from VWYI01013333.1 coordinate 19,717, forward strand.
TGCTGCCAACTTGATGCATTAAGACAGAACTAAAGGAATATTAGAACTGACCATGAAGCCCTCTAAACTATAATATTTTCCACAAATATCTGGTTAACTTTTTTACTCATTTGTAAAGGGATGTTGCTGAATGGGTGTATTATGGCTTGGAATAAGATGGTATGTGTAAAGTCTTTAAAAGAGGTATAACAAGTAACAGAACATCCTGTAACTGTTTAAGAAGCTCTGGAATAGAAGTTTTGTCCAGACTCCTTTAGAGACAGCAGTAAAAATCCATCCATCCAACTCCAACAACATGTCCTTGCTGCACAGCTTATAGGATATGAACACAGATTACAGAGCTACATGTTTTTCCACTTAAAACCTCCTGTTAAACCAGCAGTTACACTTCCTCCCTTGAACTCTGTTTTCATAATATCTCTCTGCTATGCGATGCTAAAATTATGATACTGAATTAAGAAAAGTGTAAGGAAGCACCAATGCTTCCACTGGAAGCCACTAAAATGCCAAAATCCAACAAAGTTTTTAAACAAAACCTCCACACTGAAGTGCATCTGAAGGTGCATCCTGTAGGTCTTGTAAGATAAAACTTTACAGATAAAACTTTAGGTAGCTGCAGGCAAGCCAAAACAAAAGTTCTGCCAAGGCTGCAAAATGACTTGGTATTTTAGCCTAGGGCTGAACACGTGCTAAGTTAACCTCCCACAATCAACTCACAAATATACTTCTAGGCTTGTAGCTTGATAATTCAAGCCTGAATCTCCTTCCAAGCAATCATTTAGAAGATATACTTTGATTTAAACTGGAGTTCAACTGTAAGAAGATGGCAGGATTAAGCTGTAAATCTCAAGGCCACAGCTAATATGCAGTTCTCCTCAAAAATGAGCTATACCTATGTTCCTTATTCCAGCACATTTCATGTAAATATTGGGGTTTAGCCTCCAGTGACAGAATGACACCATGTTTGTCCTGTAAACAGCCATGAACACCTGTGATATTACATAATCTGCAGGACAAAATCCCATCAAGATAAACCTTTGTACAAAGTGGTTAAGTAAAACCATTTTGGATAACTATTTTTGTGCAATAAAATGTGCACATTGAGATTCAGCTGTTTTGAGAAACTGCACCAGAACCAAACATATTTCTCTCTTTTGTGGAAGTTTGTCACCAAAAAAGGAAAATATTATTTAGACCTTTCAGAAATATTAAAATTCTCATTTCTGAAAAAAATTCTTCATGATACAGCTGATATTTTATCCAAGCGTTAGTTCAATGTTTTTGCTAAATGCATTTAGGAAATACAATGCATTTTCCTAAATGGCTTTTTTTTTAAAATTTATTCCATGTCTTTATTTAAAAGCAAATAAAATCCCTAGAAAAAGTGGTAGGATGCATCAGGTAAACAATCAACGCTAAGCATCATAAAAACACTGGAAAGAGCACCATAAAGCTGGCCCATATTAGTTCCACTGAAAGATGCCTACAAGCAAGACAGTGACATATGAGGAATGCAAGTGTAATACCATTTTGTTAATCTGCTTTTCTTTGATTATTAACACAATAGAAGTAAAAGTACAATCAAGGTACAGTTTTACATAACATTTTGTTCACCTACTTTTGACTTGAGAAATTATTTACCTCTGATGTAAAGTAAAAAACTGTTTATCTTTCAAACCAGAGTACAGATTAGGTGCTACATAAATGATTCCAAAAGTAACTCCTCTAAAGCCACAGTATTCATTTTTCTTTTTCTCTGGTGCCTACATACTGACAGATGGAATGACATGTTTTGGGTCAGGGGGCTTTTCCACCAAGCAGAACAAGTCAATTTACATTTGCATCAAAACCTAGCAGCCTGTGTTTGAATTTCCTTTATTATATTGGTAAAGTATCCCACTTTAAAAAAAAATAGTTTACCTTGTGAAAAGTAAATACTTGAACCTTATCACATCTTTTTTATAAGGCTCTAGACCAGTCTGTCCTAATCAGAAAACTCTGATTTGCTTAATCAAGAGCACAGCTGGTTTGATGTTGCATAAATTCCCACCTAGATTCTCAGTGAGTCAAGTACAACTTGCCCACATCAGGTACCAAATTCACCCTTCACTTGTGCTCATGTAATGCGCCAGACAAGGGGAATGGACAGGCCCGGGGAAGGATGCTTCCTGTGTGCTCTGGAATTATCCATGCTGAATGACAAAGGGGATAACCAACTATGGAAAAATAAAGATACAAATATAAAGACTTGCAGCAAGTTTAGCTTTAAAAAGAAAACAAAACAACTAAACTTCTATGCAAAAACTAGAAGCTAGAATATAGAAAACATGATTTTCTTAGCAAAAAAAAAATCTATGAGGTGGTGAACCTAAAAGTTATAAAGCAAGCCTTGAAAGGGTGAATTGGGGACAGAGAATTAGCTGGTCATTATTTCAGGAAACCTTGATGTCACCAACAGCATTTCATTTATATTTGAGGGGAAAGGGGCATTCAAACACATGGAGAGTCGTGGGAGTGTCAGGGCACAGAAAAAGCAAATCTCACTCAAAAAGCAATATACATTTCTGCACATATCCAGCCTACCACTGCACTATCAAAGACACACTTATCCTATAAAATACTCATCAAATCAAAAGGATAATGGCCTAAAAAGTAGTGAAGGTTGTTGCAAGGAAATTAAAGGAAAATATAAATTGGTAAATGGCTGACCAATCTCTAGAGGCTACCAGTGGCATGAGTTATTAATTTATTCTGGGCTTCTACTATAGCATTTAAACTAGGGTTCCTACTGGCAACTTACAGGTGTTCCTACACCAGTTAGAAAGATCAATCTCCTGTTCTATCATAGAACAATATAGGATTCAGAATAAATAATCTGCAAAAGATTTTTTTTTAAAGGATTAAAACCAGTTGGGGAGAAGATTTAAACCCATCTTAATTTAGAAGTTAAAAGACATCGCAAAAGACATTCTGACCTGTAGAAAACAGCACACTGAGGGCCACACAGTTTTGAGAAACTACATGCTAGAAGCATATCAACTAATGGAAGCTGATTTTGTTTTGGTTTACAGTTTTTATTCCTCCCGTGAAATATTTTAAGCAGGAATTCTCCTCAAATACTTGGCAAGGTCATCAGATGATCACAGTGAAAGTATTTAAGATAACACTAGAGCAGAAGAAAACCATAGCCTTTTCATTGGTGCTCACTACAGAAGCCACTGGGGGATTTTCGTATCAGAAATAAGATTAAAGTTCTGCCTGACACCACTGTTACCATGTCAAACCCTACATAATCTGCTCAAAATCACTATGTCAGAGACAGCTTTTGCATCTACTAAAGATATGACTGCAGCCAGAGGAACTGTTTAGGTGCCAGATGTGAAAGCTAAGAGACACACTAAATAATTGAGCTCATTTTCAACTTTTTGTTGCTCCAAATGTGCAAGTATATCTACTTATATCTCCTTATTAGAGACTTAGTTAACACTTCAGTTAAGAATTACAAAAATAAAGTTTGATCCTGTTTTACCAATGGAATCAGTTGGAAATTTTGCTCATTCCAAGACAACCAGACCAATCCAAGGGGTCTTGCATAGGTACAAAAGTTTGAAGAGAACAGCAAGTCCAGGAAAATTTAGAAGTGAATCTGGCAGATGATACCATTTGTCAGGCTGACAAGTTGATGAGCGCAGTAGCCTGAGAAACCATCACCACTCAAATATAACACAGATCAAATCTTCCAGTTGTAATCCAAACATCCCATGGCAGACAGACAGAATGCACACATCCTTTCCCCCACCATCCCTCCTCCCAAGCCACTGGCTCCTGTAGGTGCTCCAGTCCTCACTGGCAGTGACAACCTGCATCAAACCTCCCCACAGCTTCTGAAGTGCAGTAACACAGTAACTGCCCAACATGAAAATACAAGTCTCTGAAAAGCAAAACTGGGAAGATACAAGTACAGCCAGAACCAAAAGTGAGCCCAGAGCAATATAAGAGAAAAATACAACACACCTAAGTCAACCAACATGATTTATGTTGCAACCCAGAGCAGTAGCACAAGACCCTCACTGCACAAAGCCAGAGCTCGATGGTCATTGAACAGTCTGACTTCACCCCATCAATCACAATTACAGTAACACCTGTAGTAAATGACCAAAACCCACAGTGCTCAATAACCCTTAACACCTTTCATATTTTATTATTTTTTTAATGCATGGGGGTAACACAAACAGGTTTTTTCCTAGAAAACTTGCCCAGAGACCATTGCTCCAAGTTTCTTGGCTTTCCCCGTAGAAAGTGATTCTCCTACCTGTCAGTAGACATTTACATCCTTGTTGCATTCTAATGCATTGAATTATTTACCATTTATTATTTGGCAAGATTAGTTGTGTAGAGACCTGCTCTCATTTTCTACACCTGCAGGTTGGGCAAGATAGGCAGTGCTTATTTGGTCTCTGTTCTTTCCCCACATTACCAAGATTATAGTTCAAGGACACTCCCCCAAAAACCCTTCTTTCACCACTATTACCCAAATTTTAGATTGACATCAATTTTATAGTTTTGTTTGGGCAATGTCAGTTCTAGACAGAACAGGAAAAGTGGAGCCAAAGTTGTAGCCCATAACTCTGGCATTGCCACCAGGTGACTGTGGCTTTATAGGGGAGATGCGGCTGTTCAGCTTCCTGTTTTTCCTTGTCTAATACCAAATGTCCATTAGTAGGAGCAGCCTAGGTCTATTGATTTTGAAGTTCATCTTCAACAACTTATCTCTCTTATATAAAACAGTCATGATTGATGGAAGCAGTGAAATGGAGGAAACAGCAGAAGTAGCAAGTACCAGATCAGCTGTAGATACACCCATTCTCTCCATTTCAACTGACTGTTATCTTCCAGCTGTCAGACTCATAACTAAGTAAAAATAAGATTGCTTTTTCTGCTGCTCATAATTCTATATTCATAAGAATTCATGGTCAGAGACAAAACTCACCTGGCATCACCACTGAGTTTTCCTGTGGCACTTAGTACATCCTGTGCTTGGAGCCAGGTACAAGCAGCATGCAGCAATACCTGACTTGATGATTGTCCCTGTGCAGAGTGTTGGCTGACAAAGGCAATGCACAGTATAAAACAAGTTTCTGAACCCTAGCAGGCCACTCAAACCTGGCTTTTGTTTCTCATGTCTGTAGCAAAAACTCAGTAGTATACATTTCACACTTCCATGAATTCATGTGTGAATGAGAAAATGCACTTGTGAGAACTTTCAGAGATTGTTCTATCATATTTTCATCTAAAAGCTTGGAGCAAATCTGTTATGCAGCTTTTTAATTAGAAAGAGAAAATTCACATACAAAATTGACATAGGACAGCCTTTTTATTAAGTGAATGCAAAAGCAAGCATTATTGTGTAAATATTAAATGAAACAGGAACCACAAATACTGAAAATAAGAGCCTACAAAAGCCACTGCTTTTACAGGAACATACATATTTTGTTCTGATTATGTTCTGAGCTATCCCTGTCTCCAGGGTTCTTTCACCCTCCAGCCAAGCTCCTCCTGACCTGTCCCCAGCTGCCTATTCCTCATTCCCTTTGTCTCCTTTTACCTTCAAGCTTCTTGCACCACCTGGCTAGGGCTCCATAATCCAAGGCAGTGACATCCTCCTACTTCACCCATCTGGCATTTGCTCAGCTCAGCAGGGCAACAGAGGTGTGTGTCCTGCATGGTTCAAACAATGGCCAGTGCAGGTCCTGAAGTACTTTTTCATTCTACTTTTTCATTCCACTATGGTGCTTTTATTAATCTAATTAATCTGCTCTGAGGAATGAATCCAAAGGTCTCTTTAATTACCCCCCCAGAGAAAAGAAGGGAACTATTTAGTGTAAAATCAGAACATTTTTAAGACAGTGTTTGTACTGTCTCAACCCAGACTTTTACTAGGGCAAATCTACTCTCTTCTTTTATATCATTGTGGATTCTGGGCATGAATGTTTAGTCCAGAAGCCCAAAATACCATCTAGCCTGTAATTAAAGGCCCCAGAGCAGACTTCTAGCTGACTGTCAAGCTTACAGTGGTCACATACATGGGAATTAATCAAGCCCATTCCTTAAAAATATTAGATGTGGTTGAATTAAAAGCAAAACAAACCAACGTATGGACTTGATATCATTTACAAAAGAGGGTAAAGGTTTTAAAGCGTGGTCTCTACACAGCAGAGGGGCTGTGAAGCAGGGGCCTCACACACAGCTCCTGCAGGTTCACATTTAATGGGGCTCTCAGCCCACAGAAAGACTTGGACTCCCAAATGAGCAATACACAACTAGCATGAGAATTAGTCAAAACTCCAGCAACAAAATGGCTTCATGTACTGTATGGGGAACTGAATCTGTAGGCAGGGAAAGCGAGTGATTTTTTTTTTTTTTGGTTGGTGTGTGTGGTTGATTGGTTTGTGGTTTTTTAGTGGTAGTGTTGGTTTATTTAATGCACATTAATGCACATCAGATCTGAGGATTTATTACTCATGAGTAGCTCCAATGCAGTACTGTAACTCTCACTAATACCACATATTCAAAAGACAACAGTTTTTCCACACTGACAGCCATTTCCCAAAAGTAGCAAGAGGAGCTTCTAGCAGATGACTTCTTAGATCACTGAACACAAAGGAAAAAAATCTCTTCTCTAAATATTTCACACAGCTGCCACTGTCATTCTGGAGTTAGCCAAGTCTCCTGAGAAGTGGCTCAGGTCTAATCCATGGAGCCTCAGACCTATGATCCTCCTTCTCCAACACATCCAAAAATCCCTCAGAGGTGAGTGAGGTGTTCAGTACCTGCTTACCTACATATTTAAATTGCGTTTCTGCCTGAGGCCCTTTCTGTCACAAAATCAATGGAAGCTTCATGTGAGTTAGAGTGGGAACAACAGGAATGCTGTCCTTAGCTTGTCTTTTCACGATCTCCCCAGGTGGTTAGAACTCAGAGTCCCTTAACTATCGTTTAAAACTCTAAAATAGAAATATTTCAGAAGAAAACTCTGTCACTTAATTCCACTGCAGGAGAGAGACTTCACTTCTTGTAAGGTGCAAATCAAAGAGCCAATACACACACCAGCAATTACATTTGCTATTTGTTACATACTGTGATATATCACATGAGATGCAACATATTACTATAACACACTATTGCTAAACAGTTAATATTGGCTTACACTGCCAGGAAGGAACATGATATACACCACAGTGTCTGTGTAGTTACTATGAGAGTTGCCATCCTGAATTAGTTTGAAGGTCCATCAAGCATGGTATTGACTGACACCAGTATCAGATGTTTAAGGAGGGAGTCCCTATGGGGGCAATTACAGACTAATTTACCCATCAGGAAAATTCTTCTTTAAACTCCATCAAATATACTCTGAGGCATAGGGATTTATATCTCATGTTTTTAACTCTTTCTAACTCGAAGTTACCTTATTATAGATGCTTAACCCTTTTCAAAGCCTGCTAAGCTTATTTCTTTTAGTAGAACAACTATAAATTATGCTCAACTTTCCAAACACAACAAAAACACATGCTAAATAAAACACTGGAAAATTATAAACGGGAATTGCATAAAAATCCATCATATGCATCATGGAAAATTCAGCAAGGCTGATTCACTGAGAAACCTATCCCAAACATTCAACTTAATGTCTTCCAGCAAACTTCTGTGGATTATATAAAAAACTGCATCTAGAATGGCAGTGTCAAGCAGGAAAAAAAAGGGAGGAGTGTTTGCTATGTTCTCACCATATCAGTAAGTCCATTTATATGGGTGTTTCCTATGTTACAGTATCCAGTACATCATCCAGCTTCTTAACACACAGCCACAGATGCAAGTCTGTTTTGTGAGACCTGTAATTCAGTGATTTCATGGAGAATAACGCACAGGGCTGCTGTGGAATTCAGTAAGAGACCCTGCATTCACATGGAAAGCAGAGAAAATGCCTTTGGTATCCCCCCTCAGTGGCCCCTTGACAGGAAGGCTATACACAGCTAAAGTTTCCTGCTTGCTGCAGAGCTGCTGGAAATGTATGAAGGTAAGGAGGCATGGGAATCAGATCACTGTATTAACAGGCACTTTCCTAGCCAGCCTGAGGAGCTGAACAAGAAAGGTTTATGAAACACAGAGGCAGAGGTCCTGCCTGTTGTGGACATACAATAGGACATAGGTCACATCATGGGACTCAGCAAGGAAAACTGCATGAGCAGTAGGACCTGCCACCTGACTAAACTGAGTTCTGGAAAACTGTAATATTCAGATCAAGAGAAAAATCTGAAATTCATACAATTATTCCCACCCACACATTAAAGAAATTATTAAAATTTATTTAGTTGCTCTGAAACCATACATCAGCTTTCTAAGGTAACAAAATGGAGTCTGAAGTTGATTAAAACATGAGCAAATTTTCCTCCTGATATGCAAGGCTACCAGATTGAGGGAAGGGCTTTCTGGATAAAACTCAAATACAAGGAATAAAGCTCAGCTGCCCTTTGACTGCTGCAACTCCCAAGTTTTTCAAGTGTTTCCTCCTCCTTTCCTAATTTCACCCTAGGAACTTGATGGATGCACAACTACCATTCCTAGGAGCCATTCACATCTTCTAAAGTGCCTGCCCTGTACAGGGCTGTTCTCTGCTCTCTTGTGTACAAACATAAACCAAAGACCCTCTTCCCCACTTAAACCTCAGTCAACCCATACCAACATCTACTGACAGACAAGCACAGCAGAGACAGGTTGGGAAGTGGAGGCACTTATCTCTCCTATGGCTTTTTACTGTGTATAAATTATTCCTGGTCTCTGCCACAGAGAGATCAGGTAGATTCCATTCTTGTCCATAGCTCTCAGAAGTCAAAAGTTAACATAAAACTTCCCATAAAATGCCTGACTTCTAACACAGCACAAATAAAAACCCCTGTGTGAATAATTGATGTCATGGCTCGCCACATGAGGAACCAAAAGCATTTCACATCAGTCCCAAAACTTCATTTATCCCAAATGCCATGCAAGATGAAAACATTTGTTTCAGCTCAAGAGACCCCTACCCCTTTTCCTACACATAAACTTGTCTATTGGTTTGGGATTAAAGGTTTTAGTTGGACTGGGGGGAGGGACAGAGGGATGGAAGTTACAGCAGTCAGGGGATTTCTAATAAAAGTTAAAGAACTAAATTCTTAAAAAAACCAATTTGTCACCAGTTGGAACCATCACAGTTGTCACAGGAAATCCAAGTTCACATTCCCATGCTCAAGCAAGCATAGAACAATCTGAGCCCAGGTATCCTATATCATAGTCAGTATTTCATCCAGGAGTCTACAATTCCTAAGGATGGAAGGATGCATTAGCAGTATCCCACACCATCTGAGCTGGCTCTCTAATCAGCACTCCAGTTCTGACTTGTTTTACTTCAACTGCAACCACTTCCTGGATTAGAACAGTCTAAGGGTAATTCCATGTGAACCATTTCTGATTTTTCTAATAAACACATTAAGGGAAAAAAAAATCACCTAGTATGAAACTAAAGCTGTAATTCTATAAAACTGATGGGCACAAATTCAGAAGCATCCTTAGTGGAATAACAGAGAATTTCTTTTCTAGATAAGAGATTTTAGGATAGAATAGACCATATCAGCTGTGATGGCATGACCAAACAGGGGAGCATTCAAGAAACCCGCTCACACTCTGTATCAAAAACCAAAATCCTGCTTGCACCTGCTCCTCTGTGCCTGGAGAGCTACTCACTAGAATTACTGTGCCAGTGCTACTGCATCACCACCCCCAAAGAGCACCCCCAGGACCTGTAGGATGCACAACAGATACCAACAGAAGCAAGATTATGGCTCCTTGAAGTACCACAGGTAATTCCAGATACATACAATGCTTTGTTGTTTACCAACAGAATGCTATTCAGGTCAAAAAAGCATTTTAGATGCAGCACACTGATTTCTGACTACATTCCACCTATGTGAAACAGCTTCTGCCAGTCACAGAGAAATGAAAAGGTATCTGCTGGCATGCCAATACTTATTCTTTCTGAAGCAGTAAGAATATTATTTAGGAATGTCATTATTGGCAACATTTCAAAGCCATTCAGTGCTAGATTTTTTTTTTAAATCCTATTTATAATTAAATATCTCCTTTCCATGGCTGGAGTATAAGGCAGAGGGAGAGCAGTGCAGACAGATTCCAGTCCCCTGACTATGGGGTCACTGGGAGGCACAGTTCACCAAACATGCTTTTAAAAGGCAGAATAAGCCTAGATATTATTCTTTCCCTTAGTTACTGCTGTTAGCAAATAGCTTATATTTTGTTACTCTAAGACCCAAGATAAAACACCTTTCCCCATGGGGTAGCATCTAGCATCTGAATTCTAGTCGTTCATCCACTAAAAATATCCTTATCTTTCAAATACCTGATAAATGTTGCATTTCCCAGCAGAAAAATCGCTTTTTTTCTAGTCCTATCAGGTTTCCTAGCACAGACACCACGCTCCTCAATGCTCCTTTGGTAGGCTTCCCAGTTTAGTCTGCTCTGGTCAATGACCCACACTCACCACAACTCCACATTTTACCACCTCTGAAGGTGTCTAGAGAGGTGCTGTGCGCTGAGCTATGGCTCCCAAGGCAGCAATCCAGTCACAATATACAGAGGAGGGAAATCCTTCTCCAATGGCACAGACTGAGTGACTCAAAGGCAATTCAGAGGCATTTTTATCCTCTCCTTATAGAAACACGTTAACACACTGAGGCTCTTAAATGAACCCACAATGTATGATAATCTGAAGCCATACAATATATGCCTGCTGGTGTCCCAGGCACAGCCTTTCACACAAAACAAAAAGCCTGGCTGACAAACCATTACTTTACAAATAAAAATAGTCTGAGTTAACTTTTTAGTAGGAAAGGGAAAACTTGCAACTAAAATAGAAAGGGCAGTCAGGACATTTTTCCAATATGAAGCAGATCAAAGCTTTCCACCACAGAACAGGGGAAAGATATCCCAAGCCACAACAGCCCCAGCTCCCTCGACTGCAGAGGAAGAGCTGGATTGCTGTGCTGGACAGGCACATGGAGAGCTGCCCATGCCAGCCTGAGCATACCTGAGCCCACCAGGCAACAAACCATGGCCAGACAGGCAGTGCCAGAGCTGCTGCTGGCTGTGCCCAGCACACAACACAAGGGAGCTGGGGAGCACGATGCACACAGATGCTCACTTGCACTCATCCCTCAGCAGCACTGGAGACAAACCTAAAGAGGGGATTAAAGGAATTTCCTCCAAAGCATATGACGGCATTTTCAACTTGAATACAGTGTAATTTCTAGCATAACCTCCAGAAATCCTGAAGGGCCTGACTAAAGAACTTTAGACATTCTATGTAGCTAAAAACTACAGCTGTTCCCAGAGACACAGTTGAACCCTGGCCAAATCTCTGCCCATTTCACAGGAATCAGTGAAATGATTGAACAAGGATTCACCCCTCATTTCCAAGAACTGATAGTATTGGGAATGCACATAGTTTTCACCTGCTGCAGCACTGCTGCCAGAAAGGGGAGGAAAAACACGGGTATGAGAAAGAGTCCAAAAGTTCCAAAAAAAAGAATAAAAGTTCCAAAGCTCAGTACTTCTAGGAATTAAATCAGAGTGCCAAAATCACTGGCCTGCTGGCATTCAGATCTGTTCCAATACCTCCCCTTCCAGGAATAACACAGCATTCTAGTGGATAGAGGTGAACACTGCAGTAGCACTATCTAATAGCTTTTCATTCATGGGAACCAAGAATTTGGATACATTGGGCTTTACATTTCAGCCTTAACTTCACATTCCCTCTACCTGTAGTCTGGTAATAGTCACATATATTAAAATGGCTTGATCAATGTATCATCAGCAATGTTTTAATTTTAAAAGTATGGCGGGCATGGTATTGTGAGTCCTATCTTAGAGCCCTCTGAGCTTCTATAAAGAGAGTTTTCATTTTATTGGCTTTTGAAATGCAAAATGCTTTTTTGGTTTTCTTCCATAAAACTGTTTCAATGCACTTTAAATTTTCATTATATTTTTGAAGGTTTCCCCTCCCTAAGTTTTAAGTTAATTGTATTTTCATAGAATATTCCTTAACTTGTCCTTCAATTATAAATTTGGATTCCACAGACTTCTTTTCTCTTAGAGTTCTTCAATCACGTTTTACATTCAAATGTATATTAGAAGTTCACCAAAATTCTAATCTGTAATATTCTCCTGCTCTAAATTAATTTCTGGGACCAACCAAAAAAAGAGTGGCATTGGGTTTTGATGATAAATCACTAGGAATGATTTCAAGAAGTCCAAAATACTACATCTGATTGCACTAGTTCATCTCACTGTAAGCTACCTCATCTCCCTTGAACATTTACTAAGATGAGCAGTAAGCAAAGTCTCAATCCTGGCAGCAGAATTCACTTAAGTATTACACCAAAAAGGCACAAATAAGCTATGATGAATGTACAGTTAGCATTGAAGTACAAATGTTTTGGACTGGTAGTTTAAAAGAAAAGGCCAAATACATGGCCTGCAATACACAGTGAGCATCAGATGGCCCAACAGCAACTGTTGATTTATTTCTGGCAACAAGAGGGGCAGGAAACACTACGAAGGCAAATAGATTTCTGTGTTGTTTTATGTGTAATGGAAATGCTGCAGACTCATGTTACTTTTCAGCAATCATGTGAGGCAGAATGCTGTTTGAGCACAAGTTGTTTTAAAATGGCATTTTTTCAAGGGAAAATTACTGTGTTTAAAAACACAGACGAGAACCAGAGTACTGCTGGGCCAGCCTGATATTGCATAGAAATATCTGAAGATAAATACCTGGCATAAGACACAAAACAAAAAAAAATAACAAACTTCCCAGAACAGAAAAAAGCATGTGGATCTAGACAAGAGTGCACTACAGCTGAAATGCCATGTACTTATGCACTGAACAACAACTCTCAAGTCTATACATATATTCCTCAATTGAAGTCTAAAATTAGTTCACAATTTCTACTTTTATTTACAGCAGAATTATGCAGCAAATTTCAATTAAAATAAGCTGTGAACAGCTACAGTTTCCTTTCCATGTGACCCATTTGCCTGATTCCAGAAGAGTGGATTCATCACAAAGAAAATCCCCATTTCCAGTGAAGCACAGCATTGCACAAGGTTCCCCCACCAACTGTAGAAACAAATCTCCACTTTATAAACTAAGGCACAAATAATGAAACTTTCATTGATTCCACTCCCATTAGCACACCCAGGGAACCAAACAGGTGAGAAGGTGAGAACAGATCCATGTCAGAAGAAGCATATGCTTCCTCATGCATTACACCTCAGGCACCTGTCACAGCAGCCTTGCTTCATCTGCTGTACTGCTCACAACCAGATCCACATCCAATCTGTTCCCAGATCTAGCTTAATTCAAGGGACAAATGAAGAGGTTCATAAAGATAGATTATATTTTAAATCTACATCACTGGAAACTTCCTTTATAGCCTAAGTCATCCTTCCTTTCATATAACTGAAAACTCATTCTTAACAGAGGCTGAACATGCTAGTCATATTCAGAAGGGGTTTTATTCTTACTTTCCACAAGTAACAACTGGGCAGAGACAGGCATTAGCAGCAGCACAAAGGCTCTGTATGCCAATACTTTTCCTCCTCCTCAGAAAAGCTGCTGGGAACATCAGGAACAAAGGAACTAACAAAGACTGTTACACAGTCCTACTCCAGCTTCAAGGCCTAAAACGAGCACATGGCTAAGTAAACTCTGCTAATAGCCAAAAAATTAGAACAAAACACTGCACTGACCATATCAGTAACTAAATATACTTCAACCACTTCAATTAAAGACCCAAGCTTGTAAATTCAAGCCTTTATATTCCAGGAATTTTCAATTTCCTGGAAGGAGGGGAAAAGTCACAGCTACAGAACAGCTGGATAGTCTAATTACTGCTGCATGAGCACTGATTTTGGACAAGGCTTCCAGCTTCTGCAAGCTACTGCAAGCCAAATAATACTCATAGGTGAAAAGCTAAAGCCCACTTTCCCCAAAATGCAGGTCATTCCAAATGAAATAAGCCCAGCTGCTCTCCCTTTGGTTCAGTGGAAGATCAGTTCACAAATTAAATCTTTCCCTGCAAAGCAACAGCAAAGTGTAATTGATTTTGTGACAGCAGAATACAAAAAATGTTCATTAGGTAAGGGAAGAAAAGATTTAGCTAGCAGCCATAATATGGACAGGGTGGCACTAGAGTTGCCTGTCTGTCAAAACTAAAGAAATCTCAAAATTATGGGAAAAAGCGTCCTTGGAGTGAAGGATGATCTGTCACAGGGAAGGATAAACAGGAGTCTGATAATACTCCCAAATAAAATTACTTTTTGTATTTCAAATGTCACAATTTTGTCATAAAGATCAAACCTAGAGATTAAGCACAAGTAGAAAAGATTCTGGAATACTCTGGCATTTTCCACTTTTGGATCCTTAGCACCCTTAGCTCAGAGTAAGCAGCAAAATGTAATTTCTCAAAACAACAGATAACCTAACAGCAAAAAATTAACTATGGACATTAAAAAAGTAATTAAGACCTATGTGAAGCTGTAATGACTGCATTTTCCATTACCCCCTCTCTTCCTCCCTGTGAGGAGGCTAAGCAGAGAAGCCCTGCTCACTGGCAGGCTCTGCTACAGTGCAAGCCCCCATTGATTTCACAGCTGATGTACCACTAGAAAAATTAACACAAACAAGCAGGATTTCACCTCTGATTTCATCTCACCCTACAGTTTTATACAGATGTCATTGTTAGTAATAAAGACAGAAAAAAACTGACTAAAGACATTTTCCCCAGGTGAGACTGGCACACCACACATCAGAGTAAAGAGCACAGTCATTTTCTGCTGAAGTTACATTAGCTGGTCTGCACATGGGCATTAATTCACTTGTTTTAAATTCACCTGAGTCACAGTGGTAAAAACCAAGACCAACCACATGTAAAGTCATGGGACCAAACAGTCCCTTGGGAAATGCCAAACTGCTGCCCACTGTGAGAGCAGGGCCCCTGCCTAAGGCAGAGAGCTTTGGGGACACTGCAGCAATGGTAAGAGTTACAGGCAGGAGAGATGGTAGGAGTCCCTGGGAGCTGCCCTGCAGCAGCCAGTGCAGGTGGCATAAGCAGCCTCCAGACTCTTTATCTGAAACCTAGAAGCATCTGGGAAAAGCCACATTTCAGCAATGCAGCAGAAAGGCACCATCATTCCTGCTGCTTATCTGCAGGAATCTCCTGGGAGTGCTTCTTCCTGCATAAACTGTAATTACAGGGGCCTAATCAGTAAATTCCATGTTATGTTTAATATCTTAAATGTCTACATTGCTTTCAATTCCCTCTCATAATAGATCTGAGTGAATATGTAGACACAGAGTAAGTGAAGAATTTATCAAGGGCACCCCTCAAAATGGAGAGGGCTCATTTCCAAGGCCACACAGAGAAGTGAAGGGACATAATATTGTAAATGAACTACAGCATCAGTCACCTAATACATCTGCAGCAATTGTTTTGGCACCATGTCTTTGAGCCAACAAATATTTTATTAATCAACATTTGTATATGCTATTTCTTTTTTTAATGACTTACATGGAGGCTACTAAGACACAGTGGCTGTGAATAAAAGTTTCAATTATAGATGCTCTTACTATCTTAGAGAAAAAAATTCCTTGTTAGTCTCTGTCTACCAGTCTAGTGAAGCAGCCAATCTGAAAAAGCACCTTGTGTGAATGCAACAGCAGTATGAGCACTTTTGGCACCTTCCATCATTTAGCAAGGCCTAAAGCCCACAGGTGTAAAACCAGCTCATACACAGCATGTTATGGATTCCCTGTTTATATATATTCTGTATTATATTGAATCCCTGAGCAACAGTCATCTCTACCATGTTTATATGCTGCAGCTGAGAAGACAATCCCTTCTAGCACACAAGTCAAAGCAGAAAAGGAAGCTGTTTGTTCTGCTCCCTGACTGATATTCACCTTTGAGAGACCTTCTTTGACACAGAGGAAAAAGAGTGGTGGAAATTTGAATTTAATTTTTTTAGGATTTGATTTTTATACAGTTAATTAATAGGGTATTTAAGTGTTGCAAACTAAATTCAATACTCAAGTAAAATAGAAATTAGTCTTGGAGACATCTATATATATATAGGGACAGACTTTTGAGAATTTATTTTTCAGCAAGTTTTTGGAAATACTGGCCATATTGCCAAGATATTGTTACTTCTCCCATCTTTTTCATGAGGTTGCACATTAGTCAGAATCTTGAACTGTCAGTGGAACTTCTACTGCCTGAATAGATTTGAATCTACAACTTTCAGGTGAATGCTCCAATATCTCCTATGGAGATGCTCTATGAAAGTTTAAACAGGCACTTCACACAGCAGTACTAGAAAAACCCTTCCATAATCAGACTTTAGGTGTCTGTGGCCCCTTTATTAATGTCCCTTGCCCTTTCCCAAGCCTAAAGGGAATAAAGTGGAAAACCTCAGCCCTGATCTCACACCCACCCAAGGAGACATCCTGCCAACCTAAACTGCACCTGGAAAACAGCACAAACTGAGCTCCCCTTAGACATTTGCATATTTAAGTGCTTAGCTCATGTTATGCCACTTTCGACACATTCAAGTTGATGTGCACTCAAGATGACCTTTGTACTTGCAATATTGCAGAAAAAAATACCTTCAGATTTCATAATGCTCAGTACTCTACAAGACTAATTCAGATGACATTCAAAATATTCTGTGCTGTAATATGACAGATAAGCCAGTTACCCATTTGTTCTTTACCCAATATACAACATTTTTTATGATTTTTATCTCTCCCCCAGCTTTCATTTCTCATGGAGTTCATCGCTCAAGTCCACAGAGCCAGCCAAGCTTTGGGCACACAGTCAAATGTGTCATGGAGCCACTGTAAAAATATCTTCCATTTCACTACATTTTGCATCCCAGAATTTGCTGCAACCCTTCTACACAACTCAATATGAAGCAACTCATCAGAGACTAGGATAAAAAAAGGCATACAGTAGCAGAAAAACAGCCCAGATCATCCCATCAGATCAGTAATTTTGAGCTAATCAGCATCTACAAATACTCTTGGAGTTCTAGAAGAATCTCAAAATAGTCATGGATGAATTGCTTATAGAAAACATATCTGGAGTAAGAAATTTAAATAGATCCCAGAAATCCTTTAATACCACCTTATAATTGATACATATCCAAGGCTAGGTTAGATGGGGCTTTGAGCAACCTGTCTTTGTGAAATGTCCCTTTCCATGACAGGGGGATTGAAGCCAGGTGGTCTTTAAGGCTCCTTCCAACACAAACTATTCCCTGATTCCATGCTCCAGTGCCTAGCCAGGTATGAACTATGAGCTGCAACATAAAACCTAGGGAACATTGTTCTATTTTAATTGTTTTTACATTTACACATTCATTCTGGAATTAAAATGAAAAAGAGATTGATGTCAGACACAACCCACCTCCTTTCAACAGATTTGCAAAGTTATAAAAATGATTACTCTTCAGGCCAGTTTCTTGTGTGCAGGTGGGATTCTGTGCTCTGACACCTCAATAGCTTTGAGGAATAGAGTCAGGAATAAACCCTGTGAATGCAAAAAAGTAAACTGGCCTGTGGACATTTTGATCACAGCTTTTTGCATCAGAAGCACATAAGTGCTATTTGATTATTGGATACTTTTCACACTGATTACTAAAATCATAATGGTAGGCATGCAAAAATAATGTGGAGCCAGACTAATGAGAAACTGCCACAAATACCAACACAAAAGAACTGAATAAAAAGTTGTGCTGAGAAATTCTTAACATAGCTTTTCTGATGCTGATTCACAATCATATTCTCCATTATATGTGTAAATATATTTACTTTGCCAATACAGTGGCCACAATAACACACACAATTGGTTTTGACAGCAGCAATAGGTTTCCTGGCTTTCTCCCATGATTTACAACCAGAATAACAGTCTCACTCACTTTCAGATGTGAAAAAAAAATTCAGCTTATTTGAGTTCTGCCTAGGCACCAACTCTCCTCTCTCCCATTACATCATTCCAGCTACAACCAGACAAAACTTCAGGTACATTCATTCACCAATTACAAATCTTCCCCTTTTTTTTTAATTGCCATTTAAAATATCAACCATAATTTCCCTCCTACACAGAAAAGTGAAAACACCATGTATCAAGAGACTAAATAACAACTAGGCAAATTAAGTTGCATTTGTTTTCTATTTATTTTCATTGCTTTCCAGTGCCTCCATTGGCTAATGGGATGTAATTTAAAAGGAGGAAAAAATACAGCACACACTCATGAATGCAGCAAATGCACTTGGAACATCATTAATTGATCACAGCTATAATTAATGTGCAATCATAGTTGAAGAGACCAAAAACGTACAAAGCAACACTAAGAATGAATTGAGTCCATACCCAGTTTTTTCCATCTAAAGAAACATTAGTTATGTGTTGGACTCCTGAGGACCCAAAATGTGAACACCCTGACAAAGGATGCAGCAGATACTGAAATTTATCTAAGTTTGAGGAGAGACTGTACAACTTAATGAAAGAGAAACCCCAAAAGATAATTAAATATCAAAGCATCTCATCTTTGATCATCTCTGAGCTGTAAGCTACTGAAAAGCTACCAAGAGTTTTTGGGCAAAGTATTCCCATGTACCTGCCCTACTTGTAAATTCTTTAGGCAGCCACTTCTGGTCACTGCTGCAGACAACAAGTAGGCAAAGTGAACCTTTAGTCTGAAGCTGTATAACTATTCTGATGATTACGTCCTTGCAATGGCATCACTGTAGTGCAGGCTATCATACCAATATTTTATTGTGCATGATCAAGGAGAGCTGCAGAAATACATCTGTGTGAGCTTTAGCATAGAGTTCATACCCACACTAAATTAATGAGTGGCCAGGAAAATTCGCCAGTGCTAAACTCAGTCCTGCTGTGACTACACATTTTCTGACATCTCAGCTAAAATTGGTGGAATCCAGCCATAAATATGCTGAGTGTAAGAAACATGTCAGTAGGAAGTATTTTAGGTGTCCAGCTTTGATACAATGGAAGCACAGCCTCAAACCTTATATTATTTATGAAGCACATGCAAGAAAACGTAAAAAGTACATAATAAAAAAAGACATGAGAGATAGGGCTTTTTTGGTTGTGCCTTTTTTTTAAATTTAGATCCCATCTTCAAAGCCAGGATCTAAGACATTTCTCATGCATAATTTCTGGCAAGTGCACTTACAACATCTTGTTGACATTTCACAGCTATACCTCAGTAAACAGTTCAGGCTGTTGGTGATTATGTATTGTTAGACATACATCTAATACAGAATATTTAATTTCAGTAAAATATCATTCTGGGTTAGAAGGCCTAAACAGGACTACTCTATAAAACAATAGATGTAATTCAGTATGACAAGCAGAAAACACTCAACAACTGCCCTGTAACTGTCTAGTGCAAGCTTCTCTGCTCTGTGGATCTTTTAAATCAAAATGGCCATGGCCACATATAAAACTCTGTATTCCTTCACATCAATTCCTACCCATTAACAAACTTATTAGTATTAAGATTAGTCAAAAGTTTAACATTCTGCATCACTGTATGGTGCTTGATCCTGCACTCTGCCATAAAAGCTTCTGTAAAAGAACATAGATCTATGACAACCATGTTATCAAATATGCTAACCATGACTGTGACAAAAAAAAAATAAAATCACACCCCTGGGACCCTTCCCATCTAAAAATCATAAGTTTGACTTTTCAACATACGGCTCCTGAGTCACATCCATAATCAAAACTTCAGGCTGCTTTCTTGGAAAATATCATTTCTATGTATATTTGATACTTCAAGCTGTTTCATATGTTGCTTATTTTCAAGGCAGAAAATGATGACAACAATAACTGGAACTGTCTGAAAAGAAGTTTTACTATCACACAGCCAAAAAAAACCATGACTAAATTAATGTCCCTATTGCTTAAGCATTATTCATGCTGGAGGACCACTCTGGCTTTCTCCCACACAATGGAAACTCTGTCATTGGCACCAGTGAAACAAGAAGATATGGATCTCTTTGGCAAGCACCACTGAAGTCATCAGCAAACTTTGCATTACATTTTAGAGTCAACTCCTCACAACCTGTTCTAGGTCAAAGTTAAAATACTATTGCTGGTACAAGACTGCAGACCAACCTTGTCCATTTCTATAATACACAACAATTATCCACTTCAGTAAGGTCCATTAATACTACAACTAGACTCATTAAGTAACTCAGCTCATTACAGGATAATTACTACTGCAACATTTGTGTAAAGAGAAACAGAGGACCAAGGAGTGGAACACGGTGTAGTCTTCCTCACTGGACATATTCCAGAACCGTCTAGATGGAATCCTGTGCCATGAGCCCGAGGATAACCCTTGAGCAAGGCAGTTGGACCAGGTGACCTGCTATGGTCCCTTCCAATCCAACCCATTCTGGGATAACCCCAGTTCTGGCTCCATAAAAACTGTAAATCCCAGATTGAGATGGCAGCATCTCCTGAGACCAGTTGTAGCCTCAAAGCAGACCATGGCTTCCTGGGGCTGGCAAAGTCACAGAAACAAAAGAAAACATCGCTGTGTGATAAGAAGCAAAGATGCTGCTAATGTTATTGCTCTCTGCCTCCTTCCATCTTCACCCTTCTGCTGCTGCCCTGGGAGATTTTGCAGCAGTAAACCAGGCTGAGGGATCCCAAAGGCACCTATCCCTATATCTCCATTGCTTCACCTGTCCCTCAGACAGACAGGTTCCACCAGGTCAGACAGAAATGACAGGTTTTGACCCTTAGACAAAATTGCATTCTTGAGGCAGTACACCCTATGTAACCTCCAGCAGCCTGAAGCCAGCCCTTTCTCAGGGGTATGTTAACTACTGGGTGCAAAATGTTAAAATGCACACCTGCATTACCCAAAGGCTTGGGCATTTAGAGCTAAAACAGCAACATCTGAAACTTAGCAAGAAGCAGTAATTTGTAAGGCACAGAACACTGCACTTCATGTCCCCAGACAGCAGCCTACATAAATAAAGCCTATACCAAAAACTGGGGCCCTAGTGGAGGTTTTCACAAACAACCTCAAGGAATATATTTGCAATCCTTGGCTGTCTTTTTGTTTCTATCATTTGTTCTACTCCTCACAAAGACATTCCTGAAAATGTGAATTTCAGAATCATCTCCTGAACTCTGAGGAAAAAAATGGCTCTATTATCTATCCTTCCACAGGCAATCAACAAAATTGTTGCACATTAAGTACTTTACTGCCTCATGGCTAAAACTCTTCTTTCTTGCTTTCTCAATATCCCACACTAAATAAATGGTGACTATCAGGCACAATCTTTGAAAACAAAAGTAACTGCAGTGGCCAAGGCATAACCTTTCTACTAACTTTTACTGTTATTTCAGTATCTTTTAATAGAAATAATTTGTTAATTGATTAGAGACCCATGAACAGCTATAGAAAGCTTCACTCAACTACTTGGACTTGGTTCCTTGCCAAGAGAAAAGAGAACTATGATTGAGGAGCAGGGAGTTCTCTAAGAGAGGAAAATTTTTCCATGTATGAAATTACTGGTGTTTATGCTATGGATCCTACTGATTGTTTTCCTAAAAAAAATATTTTCCCTTTCTTGCACTAAATCATGCACACACTATGCAACATGGCCTTCTTTTCAGGGAGCTGACTGCATTTGCATAAACAATAACAGTCTAATGTTTATCAAGTCATTAATTCCTCATGAAAGCATACAGCTGTATAAAGAGCCTTTTTTCCTTAGAAAAATTCAAGTGTAAGTTATTAAAAATGAAAGCAGTTGCATGACTGTAGATCTTGGAGATTAAAGATCATCAGGGCTAACACATAAAGCAATCAAAACATGGAAAGCTTGTGGAAAGACGTTTTTACTGATTTGTTACTTGTTTCTTTCTGTACAAAAGTTATATTTACATATGAATATAATTCTGGATCAGAAGTAAAATTTTATCCATTGTATTTTAAGTGGCATTATAAAATAGTAAACCAGTAGGAAACTCTCAAACAATATTTGCCTACAGCTTTTATAACAGTCCATCTGGGCAAAAAAAAAAATCGACCTCTACATCTTGTCAGTGTTGCCTTCATTATTATATCCTTTATATTCCAAAAACACTACCACAGTGAAAGTGCCTAAAAGTCCTTAAATATAACAAATTCAAAGACTTATAACTGTATACAGATGAAAGGCATAGAATTTTTCCACAAACTTCACTCAAAATTTTGATTTCTCCTTCTGCAATTTTACACCCTGGAATTTCACTTTTCTGTTAATTTTGAGTTGCTAGTAAGGGTTAAAAAAGAGCTAAAATCAAATTATGCTTCCCCTGCCAATTCCCACTTTACTGTTGAAGGTCCTTGTCCCCCAAGTGCCTGGGAGGTGCTCACAAACACGTGTTTCACACACTAACCCAAAAGAGAGACATTACAGGGAGACAGCTTTGGTGTCCATAAGGCCACTGCCAGCAAACAAGTACCTCAGCATACTGACCTGGCATTTCCAAGGCAACAGAGGCAGCTTGGGACAGAATTTGGGCCCTGCCAGGAGGAGGCTGAGGCTGTAACTCAATCAGTGCATGCCTCCAATGTAACAAAAGGCAGGTGGAGTTAACAAAATACAGAGAAAAGGAAGAGAAAGCAAATCCTATCCTGGCAGCACCCCAGAAGGATTCAGAGAAATGTACATAGAGAAATGGGAAGTGGTCCTTTCTTTCTTATGGTTAATTAGAAAGGCTTCAAGCATGTGCTAGAGGCATGTATCAACTGCCCACACTGGTTTCAGCTCTTCCCCCTTCTCATCATGCAATAATATGTGCTGTCCAGATTCT
This sequence comes from Anthoscopus minutus, assembly GCA_013399455.1. Taxonomy (NCBI): domain Eukaryota; kingdom Metazoa; phylum Chordata; class Aves; order Passeriformes; family Paridae; genus Anthoscopus; species Anthoscopus minutus. Next base: position 42,732 of record VWYI01013333.1, read on the forward strand.
GATCCCCTTGCTGATACTGAATAGCATCCCTCACTATATCAACACAAAGAACCCAGTGTAATACACCTGGAGGTGAATACACAGCCTCAGTGGATCCTACATTGCTTTCCAAGCATTTCACTTGGTCTATAAATACTCTATTCTGGGATAAGTGCTGCAAACTTTTACTTTGATTTAGCCAAGTTACTCTACAAAGGCTTCTTTTGAGTTTAATGGGGCTGTGCATGGGAGTGACACTTCAAAGTCAGGACAGTAGCAGCCAATCCAGTGCAATGAATACCTTGCCATCAAACAAATATATAACTCACAATTCCTTGGTCTCCAGACAGTATGGAAAGTTGTAAGATAACTGGAAAACATGGCCTTTCTTCCCTTATTTTATGAAAGGCAGTAAAGCCTCCTCTAACAGCAATGAACCATTGCCATAAATCTAAATGGAGAAAGCCTGTTCACTGAACAAAGACAAAACAAGTTACTGTATATCACAGCAGTGGTAGGATCTAAAGATCAAAGGGTAAATACCATTTCCTGCAATGTGTTTTTCTGGGATACAGTCTACTCAGCTCCTAACTTGATCCACAGTAGAGAGAAAAAATAATATGAAAGGGTGGGAGAAGTGCATGTTTAGGCTGTGGCAGACAAACACCCAGAGCCCAAAAATAGAACCATGCTTGTGTAGTAGAAACAATGTATCTAGTCATATCAAATGACCCCTTTATTGTTATATATTACCTCTCCAGCCCCCGCA
>VWYI01013333.1:43524-181595 GCA_013399455.1 Anthoscopus minutus
CCCCCCCAGTATTTAGTTTGATATATTCTTTTCTCATATTCAAGGGGTCTTTCTGAACTCTAACTCCTAACTGCATGCCTTGTTTTGCTGTGAAGAGCAGCGCTCACTCAATGGTTCCTGATGGCCTGTGGATAAAGGCCATTTCACCACTATTTGTAGCATGGCATATAGTTCTCTCCTTAAATACAAGAAACATCCTGTACAATGTTATGAAATGCAGAGAAAGTACGTCATGAAAAAACAGCTATAAACATAAAAGTAATTGCAATTTTGTAAGAGCTTTCTGAAAGGCTTCAAATTCCAGCTCTCAAAGTTATCAAAGACTTTCTCTTGTCTGCACTATATCCTTTACCTGTACTGATGATTCCTTTGCATTACAATGCTGCAAGATTTTCCCAAGAGAATCTTACAGACTGATGGAAATATGATGGATTCTCACAAAAATGCTGTGATAGGGAAAGCAACTGAAGTGATCTGGAGTCCTTCTCACACACTGAACCACTCAGAAACCATCCCCAGTACTATTGTTCTGAGGTACCAAGGCGTCTCCTTTGCAAATTGCAAAGACAAAAGATAGGGTAGGGGTAGATGTGCTGCCCCCGTGGGAAAATGAAATGCCACACTTAACAGTGCTGGCTTTTAGCACACACACAGGCAGGTGCTTGAGGCCAGGCAGCCAGACCCTCCTTCCTCAGCGCCCACATCAGCAGTGTCAGGGGAGAGCCCTGAGCAAGGGCTCTGAGATAGCACATCTTGGGGTATGCTGAGGGGCCAGGAGGCAAAAGCCATTCTGGAATTTCTGTCAGGACTACATAAACTGTTCTGTTCACCAGACAAGCACAATTCAGCAGTGAGAAATCTCAGCTCAAAGACAGGAGACTGAGTTGCTCAGTCATGGAAAGTGGCATTACTAACCAACCCACTCAGGTAGGGGAGGTCTATAGTCTAAAAAAATAAGAGTCCTGCAAAAGCCAGTCATAGTCTCTCTCAAAAGAAACACGATTAAAGCAGTCTTGCAATCCTCCTTTTCTATTCTTGTCTCTCCTAGGAGGGAGAAACTGAATCTGCCCTGGCCTCCTAACACCAAACAATCAGAAAGGGCCACAGCCTGTGCTGGGTTGAGGCACACACAGCAGCGTTGGTCACAATTCAGAAGTCACCTTGTAGCCACTTCCTACCTGACAGACAGAGATACATCCCTGTGAGCATAGGGAAAATAATTCTTGCCATGTGGTAAAGGTGGGTGAAGTCTAACTTCTCCAAATGGTGACTACCAGAGCCAGCCCACAACAAAGAGACTTCTTGGTTTGTTGTTACCCCAATGCAAGAACCTGAGGTTTTTACTGATTTATTTGACAACTAGGGATTGTACTCCTTTTGTTCTGGACGCCAAGAGCAGGCTTTTTGCAATACCCTGACAACCAAAGCTCTATGGCAGGTTTTCCTGACTCAAGAAACAAACTATTTATTTACTTCTGTGAAGAGAGACAGCTTCAGGTGTGCCCCAGAGGGAGCTATCCCCTGATTTTGGAAAACATTTGAGGATAGAATTTCATCCTTATTTGCCAGAGTAGCTAGCAGTGGTAGGGACCCCTTCTTGTCTGTTCTTCACCTTATCAACTGTCCAAACCCTTAGGTGCAGGAGGAAGCTGTCGAGGTGCTCCCCAGAGTCCGTGCAGCTGCATGGCTGCAGCTCTCCTGTGCCATGACCACGGCCAGCAAAGAACAGGAGGTCTCTGCACCACCCCTACTTTCAGCAGTCCATAAGCTGATGAGCCATTTCTTTCTATCCACATGTTAATGTCTGCCTCTAGAAGCACAAATGCACGCCTCAGACCTTACTGATAAGGTTGATGAACGGACTTCACAATTAGCCTTCCTCTATCTTCAAGCCACTAGTAACTTGTACCAGTGTATTTAAACATAATCCATGCAGGAATCAGCGTTGCTTCTCAGCATTATAGCAGCTTTCCATCCACTGATGTTCATACAAAGGTTTTTGTTTTAAAGGGTCAAAAATAAATCACAGAAAACGGGGAAAAAACATGGTGAAATTGAAGTTATACTGAAATGACATCAAGTAAATGAAAATAAGTAAAACAATGACATTGCATATTGACATTAAGGTGTCTTTAAAATATTACAGCTACAATCAGTTTTGGCACCGGTCCTCTGTCTGAAGCCAGAGCTTCTCCCTGGCTTTATTTTTAGTGTCTTTTCTGAGCATTAAACAATTCAACCAACCACTTAACCCTAAGCCTGTGAGTAGTCTCACTGAAATGAAAGTTAAATGCTTTCCGAATGTGAATTATCCTTAGTTCTCCAGAAGCCATTCAAATTGTATTTAAATATAGAGAACTTTTAAACCTGCAAAAATCTAAAAGTCAACAATTTACCATCAGAGTTTATAGCAAGCACTTCAACTAGGCAATAATGTTGACACTCATTGGCTTAGCTCTTTATTTTATAGAGAAAATGTACAGAAAAACTCTCTCCATTTACCAATCCTTTGGGAGACTTTCATTACTGGTCTTATATAACAGCAATTGAAGATAGAAACAAAATATTATTTAACAAGGTTTAATATGACAACATAAAGAGTGACTGCTCTCTGAGTGTTGATCCAGACATGTTTCTGCCAAGGTCACTTCCCTGCCAAAATACACATCCAATAACCATACATAAATTTTATTTTTAATGAATAACTACTAAATGGTTGCATAAACAGAGTAAACTGTGGGTAACTGTAGGTTATAATGAATATCTGTTGTAGCAACATTAACCAACACCTCACACAGGCTGACTACAAGACAGTGTCACCATCACCAGCCTGTTGGTTGGTGGCAAACCAAATTATGTTGGAACATATCAGTGGTTTCCCTTGGTGAGAAATCTACATCCTCACAACACCAGCATTTTCACTCTTGAAGTACCCCTCATATTTTTCATTTTCAGACATTTGGCTTTAGAAAGTTTAGAATTTATGAAGGGATAGTCACTAACCGGGAAAGTCACTGTGGCAAGACTGTTCCCTATACCCTGCCTGAAATATAAACATGCTTATGTAGAGGATGTGTGGTCTGAAGTCTGAGACTTAAAAAGTCAGCTGCCAACTCTTTGTGTGACCTTGGCCAAGTCTTTCAAAACCCTTATCCTTCAGTTCCCTAACTGTGTAACTAAGAGAGGGATGCAGAGGGCTTTGTGAAGGTTATTGATTGATCACTGTTTGCAAAGCCTTCTGAGGTACCACTGGGAAAAAGCTTTAAACTGTATGTGTTTAAAGGATAAATGCATGTTATTACATTATTATTGAAATAATGGTAAATACATTGTACCAAAAAATTAGGAGAAAGGAAGAGAAAAACAGTTGCAGACCAGCCCACAAAAGAGGGATTATATTTGATACATGATGTCTGATCTTCTAGCAGCAAGGAAAGCACAAGAAGAACCTTTTCTAAGAAGAGGCCTGATGCCAAGGGCACTCAGCACCACCCAGAATTAGGCACCCTCAGTCTTCTCAAGGATTTATTTGGGAGCCACCCATTTAAATCTTCACAGTGGTGACCATTCATGCAATTTTCTTCAAAAAGCTGCCTTGTAATTTTCTTGTTACAAGATCCTTTTTATTTTTATGCTTTCTTCAGCCACATGTATACTTAGGTAAATTCTGATTTCCCACCCATGCAAATGGAAGGGGCATTTTACACTTTTCTGACACATTTACGACTGTAATTTCTCTAAAATGTCATTCAGCCAAGATTGATTATTTGCTGCATAGTGGGTAGAGGAAAGAAAGAAAGGAGCTGTCAAGCATTCTTGCTTTTTTCTTTGGGGTGGAAAAATAAGCTTATCTTTAGAAAGACAGATCCTTTTATTAAAGGATGAAATGAGGGCTGAACAAATACTATGAGGAATTCCAGTTATGCTGATACTAATAGAAGAAATAGTCAAGATGGCAGAAAAAAACCTTGCATGTTCAAAGACTTCAAATGCATTTGTACCAGGTGGGTCTTGACCTGGTGAGACTCCACTAATTTCCTGGGGCTTGCAGTTGCATGTGGTCCCCTTTGCATGATACACTTAATCCACTGCCTCTCCTCCAAAAACATTACCAGGCCATGTTTTCACTAATTTGTTCCATTTCTCAATCTTCCTCTTATGTGTTATAGTAGTCAGTCTCACCTTCCTGTGGCCAGTGAAATTCTCCACTAGAAATTGTCAGTATATTCCACCAACATTTTGTTACTGGTGTATTGTAGAATTCTTATATAATTAAGATTGGCAACAGGCTGCATAGATTACAAAAGTGCCTTTTCTCAAATATTTCTCTCTCAAAAACAACTAACAAATAAATCTACCTCTATGCCACAAGACTCAAATATCTGCAGTAACTGTTTAGGCAGATTAACAGGATTCCTTTCATTTTTACTGCTCTAATCCTTGTAAAATATTGGCCAAGGACCAGGTACTGGTACCTTTATTGACAGAAAATCTCATGGAAATTTGAGAATTTTCAAACTGATTTTGACAGGCTGTAAAGGCTATTAAACTAACCAACGATATCTGTACATAACAAACCAAAATCCCAACAAATGGTTCAACACCCTTGCAGTGCTGTTAGGAAAAGTGTGTGTTCATGTACAGTCCCCTACAGTACAATGCACATTTAGTGTAATTTGACAGAGGAAAAACTGCTACCTGGTAAAGCAAGGCCCAAGTTCCAGCAGTTTTGAAAGCATCTCTTTTCCACAGCAGCTCTCAGAGCCAAGCTCCTCCAGCCCCTCTGCTTGCAGCACACCTGACCAGTTCTCACAGCTGCTTTCAATCCCCAAATTAGAGCACAGGAGGAGCTTGAGGCACTATAGCAAGGCTTCAAACATTATAACCTATTTGGTTTCAAACACTGCCACTGGTCCCAGAGATGGCTGTTAAAAGTACTAAGGATTGGGAAAAGGCTATGGAAGGAACAAGGAAGAACATTCACTTTAGAAAGCTATATTTCACTCTGCATATTGTTCAATCAAAACAAAAACGTCCAAGTCTCAAGGTGTTGTAGTAAGCATTACACAGCGGAAAAGGAGAAGATATGAGAGCTTAAATCCAAGCTACTTTGAGGTGATTTCATACCAAACTAAGCAAAAAACAGAGCAATCTCCATGGAAGGCCAGAGTTTATCACAGGTTTGGCTCAGTTGGCTGACATGCTAACTCTCCATCGGAGCCTCAAACTTGGCAGATAACACAATGGTTTTTTTCTCTCCTCAGCGAGATAGCCCATTTTCTTCCCGAGTATTCAAACAGTTTGGCCTAAAGAGCTGTGTGGACATGAACTAACTTGACAAGATAAATTACAAAAACAAACAGTTTCAAATGAAAAGCATCATATGAAAAGAGCACTAAAGCTGACTCACCACTAATGGTCTCCTCACAAATAAAGTTGTTTCCTATCCCAGCAACAGGGACAGAGCAGGCAAGGCACTGAGTAGGAAAAGAAAGATTTTGGGTTTAAATAGGGCTCCTGAGCCCAGGGCACTTCGGGGGAGGCCCCAGGTGAGGCTTATCAGGGCAATCAAGGCTCTCAGTCCCTGCCCTTTGCAAACTGTTAGCAGGACTTGAGAAAGCAGGTGTGAAAAAAGGGCCGAGCCCCACCTTAAGCTCTCCCCTCAGAGCTTCCCACCACTCACAGTTTTAAAACATTTTTTTGCCTCTTTTTTTCCAACAGCCTTGCAATTATGCTTAATTTTGTAGGCATTGTTTTAAGCCTGGAAATAACACATGAATCCGATGCTGAACATAGACTCACTTTAAAAAAGGTGTGGAGATGGAAAATACCTCTTTGGTTATAAAGTGCATCCCACATCAATGGAGAGTTGCTCTCAAGATTTTCTGTCCTTTGGAAGCATTCAGGTCATGAGACTTTCACCAAATCCCCTCTCAAAGTGTTTCCTGATAGCAAATTTATTATTTTTTTCTCAACTTCACAAAGGATGAATTTAGTCATAATAATACACCCGTCAGTCATCCAAAGTCCTCTCTCTTCTTAATATGTGGACCTTTGCAGTATGCTAGGCAGTCTTTAGTCATTGTTTCCCCATTCAGATATTTCTTTTGGAAAATAAACTTGGCAGAGAGCAGAAGACAGCTCTATTACCATCAAGCCTCCAGTGACTGCAACTGGAAAAAGAAAAGCTCCTTAGTTAAGTACTTCAATGTGCAAATAACACATTTTGGAGTTAACAGCAATCCCCAGAGTGGTGATTCTCAAAAGCTCTGTATGTGGAAATCTCACTGCAGGACAGAGAAGGAGATTTAACCAGCTAAGGAATTGAGGAGGAATATAGTATTTTCTCATAACTAAAGCACAAGTTGGATCATCTGAAGCTTCTCCTGGCTTGGACATGAAACTACTGTGTGGTCTCCTGTGCCTTTATTTCCCTATCTATAAAATGTATTTACAGGAATTTGTCTTCTTTTTTTCCCTCTTAGTTTTTCTTATGAGTTTTCTTATGAGTCTTATGAGTTTTCTTATGAGATTTCAGCCACGGGGCAAGCAAAGTTTTGGGGGTAAAAGGACACCAGAAAGTCCAAAATGCCTTGTTCCCTAAAAGCATCAGCTCATGAATCACATATACAATTCAAATACTAAAGGAATTAAAAATGTCATCATTCTCACTTGATGAGGAAGAAGTCAAACCCATGGAAGAAGGTCTGTCAAAAGTCTGTAGGGAGGTGCTAATATTCCAGTGTTGAATGGGAAGTAAAGAGGAGAAAGAAAACCTGGCAAATGATGGATTGTTACCTTTCCCTCCATCCAGCACACGAGCACTGCTGTAAGTGGTAGCTGGGCTGTGATTGAAGCACCTCATTTGGAATCATTCCTGGTGCAAATTTCAGCACTGCTGTGCTAGGCTGGTACCACACCAACAGACTGGTTTAGAGGAGATGAGAACCAGCATTTAGTTTCCCTAATGACTAAACATCTCCAGCAACCACAGCCCTCACCAGAACCAAAAGCCATGGGTAAATTTTGTACTGAGTTTGCAGCACCCACCCCTGCTCATTCATTCATCATTCACTACAGACTGTGTGACTACCAATCACCTCACTCGGCATCAGCGCACAAAACCAGCTGCAGAGTTTTTGTCATGACACAAATTACACAGTGAGATCTGGATGAACTGCAAGAAATTGCAGCTGGATTTTCAAAGCTGCATGGGAAGAAAATCAGAACAACTTTCTGTAAACCAAAGGGAGATTTCTCCACTCTCTGTTTTCCAGGGCTAAAAACCTAGAATAGAAATTAGTTTTGACCAAGATGAACTTTATGTGATAAAGGCATGGGGCCATACCATCCACTGTCTCCAGTCTGCTTCTTGGGTTCCTGCTCCTGGTCATACACAGCTGAACATAGGTGACAAAATGGTTTTTAAGGAACCAAGAACTGTGTGGCCAGAACTGAGTAAGGCAAATTTACTGCCCAAAGGAGATAATCTTTGCTTGAGAAAGTATTTCAGAAAAGAGAATTTTCCCTTGACTGTCTCAGCTCCCAAATGGTTTTGGTTCAGGCAATCTTTTCTAAGCTCACATTTGTTTGATTAGAGCAGTATAAGCAAATCCATACCTGATTTCCTTACTGACAGCCTTTGTGTTAGTTAAAACAGTACAGTTAACACAAACCTCTGCAGGGTATTTCCTATCACTACTGAACCATCTAATGTCATACAATGAGAGCTAAGTTGGAGCCACGTGCTCAATACAGTCTCCTGAAACACACAACTTTTCCTGTGTTATTTTACTGCCTTTTTTACTGCATCCTGTAATAGACTAGGCTTAATTTTGCAGGAGTACATAATGATAAGGGTGAACTGGACAAAAATTTATAATCTTTGTCTGTTCAGTTTATAAACTATCATGTGAAAACTTAGCAAAAATTGCCTTCTCTACCAAAAGGACTTTCAAGTTTAATTCAGCATTGCCTGACCAGCCTGAAACTCAATAGCAGCCCACTATGAAGAATAATTGTAACACCTCTACCCACACTACTCCTGTCAAAAATATTATTATCCCATAAGTTTATACCCAATTATTAATGCAAAAAGGAGGAAAACCACAAAGAGTGTCCCTCATCTTTTGGTAGATTTACAATGTGAAACTGAGTTCATTCTTCAAAGTTATTTGTAGGAAGAAACTCATTTGTCTCTGCTCTGAAATGAAAGCACACATGATTACCAGTCTAATCAATCATGCCTCTTGTATTTATATAGTTTGGTGTGGTTTGTGTTTGCATGATATTCTTTTTATTATAAAGAATTCAGGCTCCTACGTGTAGTCAAAACCAGTTCATCAACACACAAAACAATCAATAGCTTGTGCAAAGAGGCAGCAATGTTATTACTGCTCAGTGACCAATAACACTGAGTAAACAAGGTGCAGATTCCTACAAATTCCTCCATGAAACTAGCTAGATTTACAGACATGAAACTACAGTGGTTAGATCTTCTGAACTGCTAAGTCAGAGAGTTTGCTGAAATTATTCCAGTTCATAGTATGGGGGTTCTTGGCACACAGAACAGGCCATACGTTTTCTATATACCCCTCCCTGTCCTACTACGTGCATAAAAGATGCTGTAATATGTGCCATCGGTACTAAAGGACTATTATATATAAATATATTTCTACTGCCATTAGTAGAACTATGACAGCAGAAAACAAGCATAACAAAGACAAATCAAGTACCATATGGGCACATGAGATTTCAAAGAAAATTAGCCTCTCCATCTAGACAAGATAACTGACTCATCCGTAAAGACATTATGTACTGAAAGTAGTAATTTTAATGAAGAAAGGAGGAATAAACCTTTACATTAGAACTGAAAACAAACAGTAATGAAAGCAGTAAATTGAGCCAATAAAGTTCAGCAAAACATGAATCATCCAACCCAACAGAAAATATTTGAAAAATACAGAGTGGGAACATGCTACAGAGACCAAGATGAGACAAAGTAAACATGTCATGTAGAACAGATGCTGCAAAACAAGCACAATGGCAACAATAATTATATGTTAATCAAAGTCTCGAGGGGAAAAAAAATCAATATATTGGCAAGCATCAAAACAGCTGCATCTGGTTTTGAACAACAGAAATTGCAAAAACCCCACCTGTAAATCCAGCCATGGAGGAAATGCAGGTACAACCTATGCCAATAATTCCTATATAGGTATCTAGCTTGCTGACTGATAGTGTCTAACACAGTTGAGTATTTGAATTCATGAATGAAAACATTCACCTATTCGTAAATAATTTCCAGGTACGTAATTTCTGCCAATCTTTGCATCAGAAGGAGACTGATGAACTTCACCTTACCACTCTATACTCATTCAGAAAACCAAAGTTAGCTGCCTAAGATGGTCAGGCTTCAGTCTTCGTGTATTAGAAGAGGTTAGCAATGTTAAATATGCACAACCAAAGGAAAATTCAGTAATAGATGAGACCTAATCCATGAGGCCTAAGTATTACAAATTTAAGTCAGGAATTACCACCCAATATGAGTAATGCCTCCAAAAATGGAATCTCAAACGACAAAAGCATTAGAACAGTGCAAAATATTCTCAGTTCAGTTGAAGATGTTAACAAGTGTGTATATATAAATATGAAATTTCAGAGGGTCTGAAATTAAAAAACATATTCAGATGGTTATAGTTATCTACAACCTATAGTTGCCAACAATTATGAAACACAGAGAAAGTAAAATTATAGTTCAGCAGGGCTAACTCAGTTTCTTTTGTTTCTGGAACTAGAAATTAGACTAGCCTTTAGCACTGATGCAACACTAGAATTTTAACCTGAGGAAAATAAATTCTCATTTTGCTAATTCTGCTGTAATGATTCTGTACCCTATACTACAAATAACAAAGTCCCAACAAACAGAAATACAGAAAACTGAGGTCTGACCCCTCCTACCTGAGAGCCTGAAAAATAATTTCCTTCCTAAAACTGATTAATTTTTATGAGAAACAATAATGAGAGAATTGTGATCAACCAGATGCAGAATATACACAGTAGACAATTCCCACCAGGAATTAATATTCCTCAGAAAGTAGAAAGAATTTTTTATTTCCTATTTTTTCTGCTATTAGAATTCAGCATTCCTCTCTTGTTCAGAAACCATAGAAAACTGGCTTTTACTCATCTGTACATTCAGCATGACAGAGGCTCAGCCAATAAATGCAGAGAGTCAGTCTCAGAGTAAGAACACAGCAAAAGACAGCTATGGATGGCTCAAAAGAGGAGGGGGAAAAAGTCTGGGCCAAACATAGCTGGTTTAAAGGCTGATTTTGACCTCTAACTATAATGGATTTTGAATTCTAATAAGGGTGAAGCTAAGCAATGCACACAGCTGGAGAAAGCATCATGTGACCATGTTTATGCTCCCTCCACATCCATGTACTTATAGGCACACATACCAACATCTTTACAGAAAGCATTCGTGTGAAAAGCATTTCACTACTGTTCTAAGATATCTTTAGCCAAATTTTCTCAATGTTAAAAAAAACCAAACAGCCAAGAAGCTGCAAATCTGTCAGAGAAACCTGTAAAAAACCAGAATCAATCCAGTAAAACAGCTAACTTTGATGTATTCAAGTGCTTTGCCAAATTAAGGTGGTGGGAGAAAGTGCTTATGAAGCTTTCAGCTCTATTCTGCTACTTTTAATGCTGTACTTGTAACTGACTGGCATTTGAAACATCAGATCCCTACTCACACATAATATTGTAAGTCACCTGGTAAAACACAAATAAAACTAATTAAATATCATAGCTAATTTATTTAGTCACTTCTTGCAAGCTAAATGAAAGACCACATCTAGTGCATGAACTTGTACATGAAAAGTCACCCCTCTGCAATAAAACATTTTTTTAACCTTCTGAGCTGGACCCAGCTGCTTTTCATACATCTATAGCAAACTTTGTGCTAAATGAACTGCTTATATACTTTTCTAAACAAGCCCCACTTTACTTTTTCCAATCAGTCCAGACAGATGGCAAGTAAAGAAAACACTTTAGTGTCAATCTGGTGGAGACTGTCACTGAAGTAAATTTGCCAAGAAAAAACAGACTAAACATTAATGAGGCCAAATAGAGAAGCTTGTTTTACAGGCTGGAGGTACTAGATTTCTCTGGACTTACAGAAATGCAATAGTAGCTTTAAAGTTCTTGCAAGGAAACATTTCTCCACTTTCCTACAGCATGTAGCAACCATATTCTAACTGGGTAGCAACGTTCAGTCCACACCAACAAGAACAGGTATTACATTTCTAAAAACATTGGCAAGGAAGTGTTTATTTTCCTTTTTTTTTTTCCTCTTGATGTACACAAAAGTTTTTCCACCCTTGCAATGATTATACTTTCCACTACAAAGAATGATCTTTGTGGAATTTGCCTATGATGTTACCAAAGTAAGTAACACTCCTTCTGAAAACCTTTACTGTTCAGCTTTTGAACACTATCTGAAATCATACCACATTTGTGCACAAGTATCAATGCCAGCCTAATCTCTCTTGCACCTGCTTTTGTGCATGTATCTAATAATGCCAAGAAAAAGGAAAGAAGATTAAGGAAGATCCAAAATAAAAACTCTCTTTGACAAGGTGCTTGTTTTGTCTTGTCAAGACACCATAAGATTTTTGCCTACGAAACACTGTTCAAGTTTGCATTACTGCGAAACAGAGTATCAAGTTTGCAAGTATGCCTTGCACCTGAGATGCAATTCTCTCCAACTGCAGCACTTTCATTGCTTATCACATGCTAAGACCTGACCAGATACAATAATCACCAAAGCAAAATTAGCCTGGGCGCAGCATAAAAATGCTGTGATTGCCTCAGGAGGTTTCAGACAGGTTGGTTACATCCTTGGCATCCAGGCCTCCTCAGCAATTAAAGGATCAGCTAAGCAAGAGGTACAGAGTGCATAATACAGGTTTTAAAACAGTCACTTTGCTTTAAAAATTCATCACAGGAAAACTGCCATCAGTTATATTTAGTTCCCAAGCTTGGGCCTTTTGGAGAAAACAATTTCTTAAGATGCTCAGACACTGGTTTTATTTGTAATTGTGATTCTCTTTCCTATGAAGAGAAAACACTGCTTGATAATTTGTAATTCTGATGAACACATCTAAACTCCATGAGAAAAGAGGGAGCACAGACATGCACTATTCACATTAACATTGCCTTCATCTGTAACTGGTGCAGTTGCTCTTGTGTCAGGAGAATCACCTAAAGTATTTTGAACTATCAAGGCAGAATTTTATTGAGCAATTTCCATTGGTCAGGAAGATCCAAATTAAAATGGGCTAACTATATTACATTTCTCACTTATTTCTCCTTCATATTCAGCACCATTTGAGGATTAATTGCCAGGTTTCCTTTCCTCTTCTGTACACCTTAAGCAGAGGTCCTCCAGTGTTAAGGAGGACAGTACATTGGATGTGAAACATCTGGACATCCAAGCTGCTGTGTGAGGAGCACTGTGGAGATTCTGGCACCGTCTGCTAGCAGAGTAGATCTTTAGAGAAAAAAAATTATTTTGAAGCCTGAAGAAACATGAACAGATTTAATTATTTGCCCTGACTAGCTCATTTTGGTGTTGGTTTGCCTTATATCCCCACAAGAGTATTATCAGTGTATTCACCAGACACTGTAATTTCATGCCAAAGCAGATACAAGTCTAAAGAAAAGGATCTAAAGATACAGATATAGATAAATAATCAGGGATGAGTTTAAAAGATATATCCAGAAGACAAAGCTTCAAAAGATGCTGTTAACTAGATTGCATTGTGCTAAGGACATTCAGTAAACAGATTATCTCTAATAAGCTTATCCTGCATTAAAGAGCTAAGGAGTTGATGCTGTGATAAGACAGTTTTCAAAGGCAATGAATTACAGGCACACAATATTATGCAGTGAGCAGAGCAGGCTTTTCCTTCTCCCACAGTGCTGCTCAGTGGCTCCTGGCACACACTCTAAATGCTGATGAACCCAGACACACCAGGTAAGTAACTCTGGGAAAAGCCAACCAAATTATGTACTAGAAAATTGTAAGGACAAGACAAAAATCTCTCTGATCTCAAAGTCACCTGTAGAACTTCCAGCACCTTCACAGAGGCATGGAAAAGCAAACCCAGTGTAAACTTTGCCTGACAGCTGAAGTGTTTTCCTGCAGGTATTTCAGTCTGGGATAGTAACATAAGTGTTTCACCAAGAAACCCTCAGACATCAATAACCATGTCAGGACAATACCAATAACTGCAAAACTCATCCAAGGATTGCAATATGGTTTTCCTTTCACTACAATTTTAAAATCAAGATAATTAAATGACCAGGAGTAAAGGGGAAAAATTATATGAAGGGAAATTGTCAAAAAGACCAAATCAGTAAAATCTATAGTATTTACATTTTTTTGAACTGAGAAATGCATTAATGCATTCAGACTTGCATAAGTCACAAGTAAGCTTCTAATTTTCATAGTGGAAGAGGTCACACTGTTTCTGGGGCTCTCAAGCATTCATTTGCAGAGAAGTCCCTTGATATACTGCATTTGAATTCTGAATACAGAACACATCATCTAGTTTGTTAAAAATGTTTCTACAACTGCAGTAATAAAGTCAGCATTGATGCATCATTTGCTGCAAGCTTTAAGGAAATCATTCCATCACTTCCAGCACAAACCAATGTATAGCTGATTTATGGAAAGGCCAGGGAGCAAAGAAATTCTCAAACCAGTGAAAAACATGTGAAATAATCAGAAGAATGTCTAGCTAATAAAAGAAGATTACAAATGCTGAAAGAGCAGTAGACAGGCACAATAAAGAAAGGAGGCTGGTAAACAGAAAGATTTAGGAAAGTTGAAGTAATTACCCACTAAGAAGTAAATTCTTGAGTCATGTTACAAATCAGCATGTCCTACCAAATCTAAGTAGGAATGTGCCAATTAGCAGAGCAAACATTCCAGTTCTGAGAATATCTGCCTGCAATGGCCTGTCTTGGAAGGTGAAAACAGCAGGTTTGAGCTGTGGACTCAGACAGTGATACCAGGGCTCCAGCCAATTTTCAGGGTATCTTTTAGAGTCTGATTAGGCACACAGCTCTAATGATGGCTTAGAGACTGCAAAGTGGTAAAAAACAGCCTAGTGTTTCTGTAAGTTTTCACTATGTATTTTTCCACCCTCCAGAAAAAGCATGTTTGCTAAACACAAACCGTGTAACCTTGTTGTCGTGGATAATGCATTAATTATACAGTTCTACAATTAGCAGCTTCAACTTAAAAATTAAAAAAAAAAGTTCACAGGTTTTCAGGCTGTCACAAGAAAAATCCACAAAGTGTTTCTTTCTGTTTACTTAATTTGCTTGTGAAGTTGCTGTGGAAAGAGAAAAATAATGATGCATAGAAAAAAAATCCTCCAGAGAATCCAGCCATTGATTAAAAAAATGTTAATTAAGAATGCCTTCAGAATGATACCTAATTTTGCATACAGGGAAAAAAGCATCTAAGAGAGAATTAAAGGCAAGTCCCACCATATAAATGCTTTGGTTGGGATTAAGCTGCTAAAAGCCTAGACTTTAAACACCATAGAAAAAAAATACCCTACATATACCAGAGGGAGTATTAGCATTGTAAGGAAAAACCTATATACAATGTGATAGTTTATAATTTCAAAGACAGTAGAAATAAAAAGTTTAATAAATCACTTTCCCTCCAATGTCTTTGCCTTTAAAACTTTCCTCTTTCCAGCTAAGCTCTTATTTGAACTTCAACTGAAGTATAACGAATCTGCAAGTTTCACTGTCTGGCAAGTTGCTGGAGAATGAAATCTTGATCTATAAATTAACTCAAAATCTATGTATCTAAAAGTCCAGCACATGCCCTCAGGCATTTAAATCCCACAGGTGTTAGGTCACACCTAATTGTTTCCACCACACTCTTTATCCTGAGCACACTCGGGACAACAGGAATCCCCTTGCCCTTAAAGGGAATAGATCAATAAAGATCCATGAGCTGACTGATTACAGAGTGTAAGGGAAGGATGAACATGCTGACACAGAAAGCAGATTCACATTTGTGAGTGCATGCCAAGGATCCATATGGGCAGATAAGTACAAGCTGAGAGTGTTTGAACAGAATTGCACTTCTCTCTCAAATCTTATGTGAACACAGGACTGTAAGAAGATTAATAGCCTCCTGCACACATGGGTTACCACACACCACATCATGGTGACAATCCATACACATTGCACAAGCGAGAAAGGAAATGCCTGATGTAGAAAACACTCCAAGGGTTTCGTATTTGTGGAATTTCTCTTTTGCATTAGGCAATTCCTTTATTTCAGTAATTCACAAAGAGGTTACACATACATCCTGAAAGAGCAGACTCAGCCAAAACAAAATGCTCCAGTGAGCACCTTTATTTAGCATCATAGATATAAAAACATCTCCAACCACGCCAACATATGCTCATTATCAAGGAGAAATGTGCCCCAGATTTTTTTCTTCCTAGAAAGTGGGCAACATAGCCACAGAGAGGGCTGGCCAATGAAACCATGCATATATTTCCTCAACATGGGCTTCTGTGGAAATCCTATCAGCAACTCTGTCTGGTTTCTCACAGTGATTCATCACCATGCTGGCCCAGGAGGCCAGACTGATGTAAACTAATCGGGGACTTTCAAGGAAGCATAAGGAGCATTGGCACAAAGCTGTCATCAAATTTCATTTATTGACTAACTCATTTAGACCCCTCCAAAATCCCCAACATAAACTTTACATTTTAAGCACAGGTAAAGTTGCCTGCTGACCATTAACTACTGCCAAAATACCAACTGTTGCCTCTGCTAATTCTCCTTTTGAGGGTATCAGTGGACTCTGGGGAAGCAACCAAAAAGAGATACTAATATTGTTTATAAAGCCTGGGAGCAGCCAAGCCAAGCCCTTTGAATCCAAATAACCTGAAACTTTGAGCTCAGAAAAAGAATAAAAGTCAAATTTTACTTCCAGCTCTAGATCCTTGCTTTAGTGAGCTGAGCAAAAACCAGATCAAAGTGTCTTTTCTTTTACTAACAGCAGATCCTGCTGTAGCAGCAAGGTCCTGCTGAGGGAAAAGTGAGGGTCCAGAATTTGTGCAAATCTCTGCCTTTGAGGATTTGATTTCTCATACTCATACAGTAACTTAGCAGCTCTACAGGTAGGTATAAAAATTTCTCATTATGGCATTTAAGGAAGTGAGAAAAAAACTGATAAGATAAAGGGCACCTTTATCTGAGGTGCATACAAATAAAGACTTTGCAGTTCTAGGGAATGTAGCTGAAATACTCTTGTAAGGGGGAAAAATTTGAAAATATCCAAACTCCAGTGCAAAAATGCCAAAATGGAAACATTATGAGTTAACTCTCATATGCAGACATATTCTCTGTCAGTATTTTGGACATACAAAGGAAATTTCAGTGAAAGCTCAGCCAGTATAAAATCCTTCAGTAGTGCCACTATGCTAATCATTTTCCAAGTACCCAAACTAGAAATACTTGGTTCTTTTTTTTTTTCCCTCAGATTATCACTGCCCATTCTTTCTCACTGAGATCTATGAAACAGAGGCCTAATTCTCCAGATTCTGTTAGTAAGTAGTTGTGGACATAAAAAAATTTATTTTGAACACATGACAACACTAGGGAGGAAGAGGAATCACATTCATAAAATCTCCAAACATGTTAAACTTTAAAAAAAAAACAGATATTAAAAATATCAGTAAGAAAGTTAAGTTTAGAGTATGAAAACCAGACCCTTTTATCCTCATTTAAGATCTTCATATCTTCAAAGAATATTTTATAGTGCTACTAGTGCTAGAGAATTTTTAATGCCCCTCATCACATGTGTTACCTCTTCTATATTGTTGTATCAGCAGAGACACATCCATAGCTTACAATAATCCCTACACACCTTGGAGCTGGATATGTTCAAATTCTTCATGGTCTGAATATAATAGAAAACAATCTTAATACTCCTTCTTAATTCTGTATTAGTTCTTTCTCTTTAATTCATTCAGACATCTAAGAATAGCACATGGGATGAAGATATTCAAATGTATGCAGATGTATATACACATATTTCCACAAATACAGCTGAGGTTGAATAGATATGATCCACCAGAATGGATAGGAAACAAAATATAGTTGCCAGCTTCCCCTACAGTAACAGTTCCCCATGGCATGGGAAAAATATGAACGAGTGCCATCATCTCCAAATCGTGATATGACCCCAAAAACTCCTTTTTCAGTGCCAGGGGAATCACTGCACTGATATCAGTAGCAAGTTTTATGTTATTTAAGGAATTTCTTGTCTTTTAGAAGAAAAATGAAATATTAATTTTTATGTGGTGTGTTTTTACAGTATTTCTCATTAAGTTCATTCTTTTGGTTGCCAGGGGGACAAGGCACACCAGCTAAGAGCACAGGAATTACCAAGGCTTGATCATGGCTCATATGATGTCCTGCTATCAGAGGAAAGATGCAGTTCAGAAATTGTCTAATACTTAGGGGAAGACACCACTGCACTCATTTTGTGAAAATCCCACACCCATCTGCCACTGGCTTATTTGCTGGCACCCCTCACAACACCAGCAGCTTTGTTTTGTTTTCTCCTGCATTTATTCCTTTACTGCTGCTTTTCAGATGGGCCATTTAAGGGACCCCATCTTTACCACTCTTATTACACTTCTAAAGCCATTCTGAAATCAGTTACTCTCGAGTCAAAATGATCCAGATACAGTCTTTTTTAAAATTATTATTTCTAAGCTGGTTACTTAAACAGCAGGCAAAAGCCATTGCTTCTAAGATCCATTGCTCTTTGTAGTATGTCACACAGTGTATCTCATCCCAGATACTTACGAGAGATCTTCTCACAGGATTGGTCCATGACTTTTGAGACTCATGTGTCAATAAGCAAAATAAAGGACATAGCAAACCACTTGCTGTTTAGTAATTTTTTTAATGAAAAAACATGATTGAAAGGAGGATAAATATTTGCATCCCCTGTTCTCACCATTCCCCTGCTTACCTTCTCCCAAACCTCAGCACATTTTTCACAAGCAGAAACAGCAGTGATGCTAATTCTGTGAGTGTGAACACACTGAGTCAGCAAAACCTGGTACAAAACCTCTTTCTTCTCCATGTTGTTTAGAATCAAACAAAGGAGAAGGAGTTACATGTCCTTTCCAAAGGACACCTTCTGTTAGCAATAAACAATGCTCTTAATATTAAACAAAGCTACTGAAGAGCAAAAAGAAGTAACTCTTTACATACCTCTCACCAAAGAGGTAGAAGCATGAGGCAAAAAGATGCCATTCTCCCTTTCCCAGAAAGAGATCCTGCTCTTTCTGCCCTTTGCTAACCAAGCCCACAGGTCTCTGCTGCATGGCAGATGAAAAGAGGCCACTGCATGGAACTTTCCAGAACACTAAAGGACTGCTCTGCCCCAAAGGAGTCTGTCCACAGTGCTCAGTGGGATGGGACTCAGCCTTGTCTGAAGCACTTGAAAAACACAACCCTTTGGCCATCTCAGCCAGCTGAGACCCCTCAGATGCTGGGAGCAGAGGCATTTTCTTGGCTTTACAAAGTATAATTTTGTGTTACGAAAGGGCTTTAGAGTGGGTAGACTACCTGAGCAAATGCTAGAACCCATCCTTGCTGTTAGAAAGCAGAGAGTCATCAGTTAACACAAAAAATACCAGAAATTTGAGGAAAAGGACATTACAAGACTGTGAGCTGAAACTGGAAAAGCTGTAAATTCATTCCTTAAACTGCTTTTTCCAAAGAAGCCAACAAACAGCTTTGCTCTGCCCTCAACACACCTTCTATCAGGCCTGTTCAGTGGCAAAAAGAGGCTGCTTTTAATCCCATGACTCCAGAGCTCTGTTGCCCCATGAGAAACAACACTAAATTACTTTCAAATCTATGAAAGAAAATTGATGCAGGAGTCACTTTCCCCCACAAGTCCCACCACAAATTCCTGCAAGTGGAAACTAAATAAAGCATTAAGGGAATTAAATTATATTGAAAAGTTTAAATTAAAAAAAAAATTTAGGGGACCATGAAATGGTGGAATTCAAGATCCCTGGGCAAATGAGGAGGGCACACAAGTCCCCTGTCCTGGACTTCAGGAAAGCAAACTGCACTCTTCAGGGATCTGCTTAGTAAGAGTACCGTGGAAAAAAGCCCTGAAGGGAAGAGAGGCCCAAGAACATTGGTTAGTATTCAAAAATCACCTCTTCCAAACTCAGTAGAGAGGCAGCCAAACAAAGAGGAAGTCAGGTAAAAATGCCAGGTCTGTGTGGATGAACTAGGAGTTCCTGGACAAACTCAAATACAGAAAGGAAGCCTGTAGAGGGTGGAAACAAGGACAGGTGGCCTGCTGGAATACAAAGAAATGGTCCAAGCAGCCAGGGACTTTTAAAAATATTACTCTCAATAAGTACTTCTTGTGAGCTACAAAGCACCAGAGAGCCATCATCAAGACTCCACCAGAAAAGCAGTTTAGAATCACATGGAAGATAAATATTTATTGTGAACCCTGTTTTGACAGAAACATCTTTCCGTGTTCTCTAATCTTTTTTACAGTCCCCTAGCACAGGCCCTGACAACCTTTGGGGCACACTAGAGTATGAGCATTTACCACTGTTACAACACCACTTTACAGCTCCCTGTTTAGACTGCAAATACAATTTTGTTGATGCTGCATGAGCTGCATTTTAAGGCTACAGCTTTCTGTGTACTGGCACATACTTAATCACATGTTAGATCAGACAGTTGCATGCTCCCATCTGTGCCACAAAAGATTCTAATCTTTCTTGGGTAGGTTTTATCTGACAAATATTTTCAGAAAACAGCAGCTGAGCTACCATTTATTACCATTTCCCAAGAGGGATTTGACCTTAGGACCTCCCAGCATTCTGCAGCAGGTACTATTTCCACACATCCTGCTTCAGTTGTGAACAGTGTTACAGAACTGACTTTTCAAAGAGAAATTTACCTTGCAATGTTTCCAAAATCATAGAAATGCTACTGGAAGATATACAAACTGTCAATTTTAAATCAGTGCATTTGAGATGTCAGTTATAGTTATTATAGTACTGTATGTTTTATTTAGTTCAAAGCATAAGTGTATGCAATAATTTGGAAGGAACAGAAAAGCATCCAAGGCATCAAAAAAGCAGGTATTAAAGTATACTACTGCTGAAATGAGAGGAGTGGGAACCAGGAACACATCAACCTTGATTTTTAGAGGGGTTTTTATCACTGCAGTATCAATGGCCTTGATGACAGAGAAGAGCAGTTCTGGGGCATTACTACATACACAACAATCCCAGGTCAGACTTTCTGTGGGACACAAGTTACTTACATGGTGATTCTCTCCCTCAGTTTCCTCAGCTGTGAAGTTGGCAAAATAGGTATTTAATTTCTTATCTATCTCCAGAATGTGTTCATTAATGCTAAAAGAAGGAAAATGTCATGACTCTTAGCAAAGAAAAACTATTTCATTCCTCTCTCCCTGACAGATAGCTCTACCCAGTTCTGACTCTCACACTTCTGTCTCCTTACTCATTCACTGAAATCTCGCCAGATTACATTTAAGAATAGTTTTTATTTCAACTGGACATAATAAACATTTTATTACTGTCACCCAGTGACAATAATCTCTTGTGCTGGAGTTCTGGTGTCTGTATGACATTTTCTGAAATAATATATAACTTCTTTTCAGACATAAACTGTCTACCTCCTGCTCTTTTGAGGCCAGAACTTGTAGTTCCTGGGCAGAAATCCCACTGGAAGATTTTGCATTTCCTATATACGTCAGTTGGTTGATTTCAGTTCCCATGTTGGGAATTAATAGTGCACTGAGTCTGCTGGGCCTAAACTCTTCACTGAGCAATCTAAAGCTCTACTGGGTACGCCAGCAGATTCAGTTCTGCAATTTCCTGTACTTCCTTAAGTGCATCTGGGCCACAATCATATCATGAACTATCTCTTTTCTAGTTTGAGTCTGTTTGGGGTTTTTTTTACACCTAGAGTTAAAGCCTTAGTAAGTACAGGTTAATGCAGATAATCAAGTCAGTGAAAATATCAATAAAAATATAATTCAAAAATTAGTGCTTCTCTTTTTTACTTTAAAAAAAATCTTCAGCCAAAGATGGGCAATTTGATCATTATTAACTGATATTACTTAGTCCAACCACTTCTTGTTCATGTACTACTTGTTCCTCTTTTTTTGAGGGAGAGACAACAGGGTATTATTTTTACATTTCATATAAAAATTCTCTGAACAAGGGTGGAACTTTCAGTCACTTTTCATTCCTGACAAATTCAAAAGGCAGCACAGCATCTGATTGGCTATCTCAACAAGCCTGTTTTCCAGAGATACAATTAAATGGTGCTGAAAAATCACATCAGTAGGAATTACTAGGTACTTTGGAGCTCTTGAGTTTGAGCCAAAGACTGCCCTTGACTTCCATAACATTTACACTGGATTCCTCATGAACAAGTATCCAGGAACCCAAATTTAAGCATCTCTGTTCTTTAAAGTCTTGGGGTCTATCTTTCCCTTAATCTCTTTGCTTACAGAGCTAGTATGAAAACCTTACAGCATATTTACACCATACAATGCAGAAATCCCTGCACCAGCTGGTGTGGGTACCCAGCATAGCACCATGCTGAGCCATTAGCCTGGGTCCTGGGAGTAGTATAGATATATTAGCATGGCATTATGCCCAGGCTAATGAGCTCAGGCTAGCTCTGCATTATACTGCTTTGATCCAGAACGAGCTCCTCTGCAGCTCACACAGCCCCTCACTGCACAGGGCTTGCTTGTCTCTGTGCTGCTGAATGTTATCTGCTCCACACATCACAGGCCTGCTCCTGCAGACCCACTGCTGTCTGAGTGCTGTGGCTGTCTGAATTCTAAACACTCCAGTATGCAAAAATGTCTGTTCCTAAACTGAAACTTATTTATCTATCCACACATTGCAATCTACAAATAAACAGAGCACCTGCATCTCACCACATTTCCTATTCAACACTGACTCCATCACGTGCTTATATTGTGACTGAAACATGGAGCTTTAAATGAATCCCAGCAGTCATCTGTTAGCTCTTTTGCCTTTAGTTTTGTGCGGAGAGAGAAGAATTCTGCATTTTACTTTCATCACCCTGGTCTAAACATTGCTTCTTAAACCAAAACTTACATTTTCTCTCTCTGTTGGCAGAAGCTCATCTCTTGAATAGAACAGAGAAGATCACTGAAATAGAAAAAAACCATCATTGGTAAGACAGGCTGACTGACAGCCACTGCAATTAACTACAAGATTTCAAGTGCAGTGAATTTCTGTGTCATGGGCAACAGTAATGATCAGAGGGACATGCACATATATGTATTTAACTGTATTTGTTCCTTAGCAGTTATACCAGGTCATCACTCTTAAGAGATTTCTTTCTTCCTGCTTACCTATTCCAAACGACCAAACATATGTCTTTGATCTGCCTGAAAGGATAAGTATCTTATCAAGGGTATGAGGACATGAATAGCTAACTAAAGCTCCTGACACAGCAGAATGCATTTGCACACACCTACGACAAAGGCTAAATGCTGAAATGGAACAATCAGAATAAAAAACACCAAAAGGAGCAAACTTGTAATTACCAACATGAGCAACATCCTTTCCTCATCAATCCTCAGGCATGTTTATATTAAACCATAAAGGGTTAGACAGTTATGGAGGAATAGTCTTTTAGGGTTTTTTTTGTTTAATGCTTTGGAGCTAAATCATGCTTTCCTTTCCCAGGGGTGCACAAGACAAAGGAGGCCAGATGGAGCCTTCCTCCCCTCCCCACCACACCTGGGCAGGGGCCAGCCTCAGCGCAATGCCCAGGGGAGTGCCCGGAGCTCTGGCAGCGCGAGCAGCAGCTCCCAGCCGGGCCAGGGGCTCGTGTGAGCTCTCCCTCGCCCACGGGCGGGAATGGCAGCGAGGGCAAATGTTCTCTCTAAGGCACGGCCCTGCGGCAGGGCACCTCCACCCTCGCTGCAGCACATCCAAGGACCACAATCCATGCCCTCGGAAGTGCTGACATCCCTGCATGCTTGCAGGCAGCCACTGCCCGGCTACATCTCCTGAGCCAGTCCTGCTTGCAAACACCGAGCCATAGCAGAGCCAGACGGGCTGTGTCAAGGGAGGACAATAACCTGAGCTCCCGAAGCAGCAGCGGCTGCTGCCTGCCGTGCTGCCCGGGGATGGGCTGCAGGTTCCCAGCAGGACACTTCAGAGGTGCAGCCAGCAGCTGGAAGCACTTCAGAAGCTTTCCCTGTGAGACAGGGACGGCACTTGCAAGGGAAACACACGAGACGAGCTTCCAGGGCTGCAAAACAGCTCCCCGGAGCCCTAATAAACAAACCCATTTAGGTTTATTCTGCTCCAGGGCGCAGCTGCAGAAGCGGCAGCACACTGCAGGGCTGCCAGAAGCAAAAGGGACTCGGCGTCGGGGGACACCCCGCTCCCATCACAGCTTGGCTGCGGTGACAAAGGTGCTCCGCAAAGCTCCCTGGCTCCCAGAGCCAGCCCTGCGCTCGGAATCACGGCGGAGCACACGTGAGGGACCAGAGGTGGAAGCGAACCACACGGGTCAAACCACGTTAATGAGGAGACCACCCTGGAGCACAGCAACAAGGCTTGCTCTTGGCAGGAGCGCAGAACGTGGCAGTGCCCAGGGCAGGAGCAGCAGCCGCGTCCCCTGGCCCTTCAATGCGACACACCCGCGCCCCAGGCAGGGCCAGCCGGACCCAGCGCCTGCTGCAGCGAGCCCTGCTGACCGCTGAGGCCCTTCAGGAGCACCAGAAGCACTCTGGCCAGGGTATAAATGTGATCAGCTCTCAGGAGGAGAAAGATCTCTTACACCAGTCAGCTCCAAGCTGACTTAGAAAGAAACCAAAATATGGAGAAAAATAAAGGAAAAGGTAGAAAGGGCTACAGTATTTTACGTCATTGATTGTATTTCCTCATTTTGTTTTCATGGCACATAATGAAGATACTACTTTAAGCCTAGAAGAGAATCTCAAAGTCAGTGCTGACAGTAAGAAAATAAAGACACCCTGTATCTCTGCCCTCATTTTAACACTGATTTCACTAACCATGTTATTCTCAGCACCATAAAGCAACTAGTCTCTGTTGCAGAAGGGGCTACAGAGCCTTTCCAGCTACAGCTACTCTCCAGATTCTTTCTCATAGGAGTACTTCAGGAACACTGTATTTTATATCTAAAGCAGAGCAGGGCTAGCATACACTGTTCCTTGGAGAAAAAATCCTGTAACAGTCACTGCAGTGTGCATCAGCAAGAACCAGCACCTCACACCACAGCTATAAAATGCCCACCTGTTCCTCCTGCACTGCAGCATTGGCAGAGCCTGGAGGGCAGCCACCCCAGGGCCTTCATAAAGACCCTGTTCTACTGTTCATTCCTCTAGAGAGGATGGGGATGTTCCATAGGCACTTTCAAGGACAACAAAACCTAAAGTACAAAACCTATCACATGAGAATCTGGCAGGGAGCAATAGATCTCCAGCTTGACACAAGTTGGAAAGAGTTTCCATCTGTATGGCAAATTGCTCAGTCCTCCTCAGTTGTATTCATATATTTTCTTCACACTGCCACAGCAAGAATTAACCTACATGGAGCTCAATATAGGTTTTGCATGGGCATACTTAATCCTATTCTTTCCTTTCTACTCATAAAACCTTCCCCCCTTTAACAAAAGCTTGGCATCTGCATATCATTTTTATTCTGTGCAGACACAGGAGCCCAGCACACTGCACTGCACTTCTCAGGTGTGTCACCCACACAACAACCACACTGCCTACATTCCAACACCGCTCCAAGGCTGCAGCCCTGCTGAAGGTGAGCAAATCTCAGTGCTGTTAGCCACAGCTTCTCATGCTCTGCACCATGATATAGGTCTCTGCTCTGAAAGCAGTCTGACAGTCAGCCAAGCCACCAGCATTTCTGAAGGCTGCCTCCAGCCAGTGGCCAAACCAGTCTCCATGAAAGGAGCTGCTGATGTGCACTTTGCAGAGGAGGAAACAATCTCAGAAACAGTGTGTTGTGGGACAGACCTCTGCCCACTCTACCAAATCACATGCCACCTTCACATGCACAATACAAGAGCACATTTGACTGTTAAGAGGTTTTTGGGGAAGGAGACTAACATATAAAGACGATAAAATTCTGCCCACTCAGTGTTCACTGAGAAGAGCTTTGTCCATTGCTTTGATTATTTATCAATATTCAAAATAAATGTGTTTTCTTAGTGGTAACAGCATGATAATCATTTCTTATCCCCCTTCCCAAAAACCCTTAATAGCAAAGGTATTTCACAGGCAAACATTTCTTTTTTAAAAGGCAGAGCTCATCTTATTTTAGAATCCAGCATCTATGCCAAGACTTCACACTGTGCTGAATGCATTACAACATCTACCAAAAGTGCAAAATACATTTTAAAAATGGCCAGGCAATACACTGAATAGTTGTGGTTTCTGAACACTTGCCAGTTTTCGTTAGAGGAGGATTTTTTTACCCTGTGTAACTTATGGACACATTGAGAAAGATATGTGTAAAGCATTCTTGCAATCTACTATATCACAGCAAGGAGATTTGCAAATGTTTTTGTTCACTGAAGCACAACACATCCAGAACTGCCCCTGTATTTCCCTTCCCTGTCATGTGGTGTTATTCCTTTTCAACATGAAATACTGTATAAAGAAATTACCTTTGGCAGTTACAAAGCCTAGAATACATTCTGCTTATTTCTGGGAACAGAATGCTGTGACAACCAGGGTAAAAGTTACTAATTTTTTATTAAGTTTAAAGCCAAGATAAGTTATCAAAAAAAGTAGGAATCACAATGTGCAAAATCTTAGCCTATGATGAGTCAGAGTAATGAATGGCTTGCTTGCTGGAACTGCTTGTGAGTACACCAGACAGAGGATGAAGGATTTAGGACTCATATCTCATACGAAAACATGATCTGAACCTTTGCCAAATATCACCAGAATCCGGATTGAAGTTTGCAAATAGGTTGGGATGGTTCTTTTCCCATTACACCTTAGATATGGGCACTTCTGGGGAAAAAAAGAGCAGAGGGAAAAGCAAGCAAACCAGCAGGCAGCCTTTGTGAAAAAGACTGAAACAGGATCAGGGTTCTCCCTAAGGAGGGGAAAATAGCTGCAGATGAGTCAAGTAAGAGAGAAATGTAGACAAAAGTAGAAGGCAGCTTAAAAGATTCTTAAAAGCCCAGCAGCAAGAACTACTGGAACCCTGGTTTCGTTAAGCAGGTCAGAGATGACAGACCAGAGGGTGTGAAACCAGAGCTTGTTGGTCATTTTCTAAGTTGTTTTTCAAAAGAAAATGTCAATTAGTTGAAACCAAAGCTTTTGGCAGGAATATACACACTAAGTTTGTCTGGAACATTTTCTTAGGTACAAGATGGCTTTTCTGATCAAAGAAATCACATCCCAAGAGTAGCCAACCCTGTCACTAGGCCAGTGCCCTGAAGAGCACTGCAATCCCTGCACCACAGGTGAGGGAATCCCAGGCTAACAGTTACCTTGGACAATGAGCCTACCTGACCTCATACAGCAGTCAGTGCATGCACCAACCCAGAGAGCTTCATTCTGCACCCAAATGAACAAACTCACCTGCTCTTCTGATGTAGCTGGATCACTTTCACAAAAAGACTCACACCAACCCTGTCTAGTGTCTCTGCACCTTCCAGGAGGAACTACCTTGAGTCTGAATCCAAATCACACCCAAGACACTGCCACTGTCATGGGTAATCTGTAGGTCCAGAAAAATCCACACATCTTAATATCACTAATAGTGTTGTTTAAATTTTGTCACTTCATTTTGAGATGTAACTAAAATGCAAATTATATTCATATATTCCCTTATCCACAAAAAAATTCATTCAAATGCATATAAACAAATATTATAAAGCTGAAGAAAACATTTTCTTATGACTGAAAAAGAAAACCAAGATGAGGTTTTACTTCATTTCCTCATTCAACATTTTGTTCAAACCCATATATTCATGTGACTGCTTTTCAGGCACTGATTATACTAATTCTCTGTTCTCCAGTGGAAAGATGTCCCATCTGAGCTGTACAAGATAAAATGTCTGTGGCCATGCCACAGATAGGTCTTTATCCTCTCTGCATATTCTTATTTTCTCTGTGTTTTTCAATTTCTATTTTATCTTTCCTTCCAGTTGTTCTACTAACAAACCATATGAAGTTTCTATGAACAAGAGACAGACATTGGTCCTAGGAAAGAGGAGATTGTGTGTTAGTTGAGTTCCAAAAATGGCTCCAGGTGCATACAAACACCTCAAGAAACACCTGGTGTATGTATAGAGAACAAAGACCTGCAGATTTCTACCTCCATTACTCAGAAGTGCCTGGCTCTCTTGATTCTCCAACAGGAGATTCTGAGGATTCATGTGCCCTGAGCTGATTTCAGGTCGTGGAAAAATGACTGCATCAGCTACTTTCTTATGTATGGAAACAAATACTAATTTTGAGAACAGTATTACTCATTCCTGAAACTGAGCATGCTAGTTATTTACAGCACAATTTACAGCTTGACCATTAGTCAGCTGTTAAATTATGCCTTGTGATAAAAGAATGTTTAGATCTGCTTCCTGAACAAATATGATCAAGCTTGCAAAAAGTGAAAGCAGATGGGAAGTTCTGTTGCAAAATTACTGCAGAAACAAAAAAAGGAAAAAAAAATCAATGGTGAAATATTGATGAAAATAAAATTCAGATGGAATGAGATAATGTGCAAATCACTTGGTGAAAAATACATCTCCAAATATGATTTAAGAGACATTTCAGTTCCATGGTTGCACATTTAATTTTCCAAACCATGAAATGTTCCATTATTGTAATAGCTTTGATTGGCTGTGATTCTGCCAGCAAAACTACTACAGTATTGTTATAATGATAAATTTTGCTGCAAGAAAGGGCTATTATATAAGAATGACTCTTTCAGATATTTATAGAAAGAGTTTTTATTTATTTAATTTAAGAGGCTATAATGAGAGAGGCTGGATTGAAAACAAGGAAAAAAAGAAAATCAGGGCCAATCAATATAATCAGTCTAAGTTTTTTATATTTTTAATTGTTTCAAGGCTTCAGAAAAACACAGAAGGAATCTACAGCTTTTGCTGGATTTTTTGAGATGTGTGTTTTCACCTCTGTTATGACTGTTCACCAATTCATTTTTTCCTTCCTTTCTGCCTCCTGTCTCCACTTTTCACTCACATGATAGTTTGGAATTGAAAATATATTCTTCTGTTATCTTTCTTTTTTTTTTTATTACTATTCAGATAGGACAACAATTGTCTAGAAAACAAACTGTAATATATTAATATTTAGCTAGCTAGCTGCCCATCCATGTATACAGATAAATATTAAATAAATGTGTGAGTCTGAGGCAAAATTAATGACAAAGGTCAAGAAACCACACAATCCCACCATAATAGGCCTCAGAAAGAGTATCCAATTATTGTAATAACACATTTGAAGTATAATAAAAATTTAATGTAGCGACTAATTTTCATTTAAATTTCACAAGTGTTGTGGGAAATAACTTTCATCACCCTTCCTGAAACCTGAGAGCAAAACCACCACTTAGTGCTAGGAAGTTCAAGTGTAAATTTGTGAAATAAATCTTCTTTTGTCCTTTGGGGTAAACTAGATTAGCAGACAAAAGCAGGAGAAGCAAAAGTACAGCTACAAGCACATTCAGCAACAAATAAAGGCAACAAACAGGAAGGTGCATGCTGCAAGCAACAGTCTGGTAAAGTTACGTACTCTTTTCTTTTCAAATATAAGCAAAAAGTTCAGAATTTAAATCCATTAGAGAATAAGTTAATGGATTTGTGACAATCTCAGAGAACAGGCTTCATTGTGTTAAGCTATCAATCTGCTTCTGCTGATTGTATTTTCTATTCTCCAAGAATGTGCCTACCTTCAATATCCAAAGGGAGACTCTAGCTGGCTCAGTGCAGCCCCAGTGTATGTCAGAAGTCAGGCATTAACCCAGCACCTCTCAGTGCTCTTCCTTATGAGACTAGGAGAAGAGAAAGGAAACACACCCTCACAGCTTTTACTGTTTTCTCCACATTGCAAGGCCTGTCTTAAGACACAGCTGAGCATACAAAGCACAATGTAATTGGTGAAGGTCATAAACTTGCTCTACAGACCTGTGTCTAAATATGTTTCCTTCTACAACTTTCCTATTGTGGAGTGGCATGTTAAGGTGCAGCTGGTAGAAGGCACTGCCAGAGCTGCAGCCCAAGAGGCCCTCATGTCACAGAATCCTGTGCCTCAGTGATAAACCACCAGATGCCTTCAGTGTACAAACACCCACCACAGGCCTGGAGGTTACCTGGGGAAGTCCTACTGCTTCTGCTTTTTCCAAGATGCTAAGCCATGAAATTGTTACCAAATGATCAGAGGCACAAGCCTTTGTGTCACAGCTCTTGCACTTCCTACAGGGCACTCGCTTCTAGATTGTGGCAAGCTCTCATTTTTGTCACTGTGGGGATGCCCACACCTCCAGTACCAAACCTGCTGGACTGAGTCCATCTGTTGTTGCCTCCCTCATTTTGTGGCTGCTGGGAGCCTGGACAGACAGCTTGCAGTGCCTCTCAAAACACTGTAGCAACACCATGATCTGCAGGGCCAAGACCAGATTTCTAACACCATCACCATATGTCTTCTGTCAGAGCACATAGCATGGATGTCAAGTCCAAGGAAGAGCTTTCTCGTTAGACATTTTCAGGCTCCTCTTAGGCCATTTGGACATGCTCTTATGGTTCCCACCAAGTATCCCGCAGAGCCAGGCTCTTGGCAACAAAGCCCTTGCATTCACAAGTGAATGAGCATGGAAATTGTTTCATTAATGGCTCTGCACAGACACACAGAACTATCTCAATGACAATATACTACCAGTTTTTCATCTCACAGAGGACTCAAATAAATGATTATGCATCCCATCTCTGTACTGTAGTCACCAACTACTTGGCTGAAGCAGTTAGCTAAACCCCTCTGAACTGAACATCTCCTACTACAATGGACCACACAGCTGACTCAGCATTGCTCTCAATGCCACCCTCAGCAAGGCAGTGCCATCGGACCTTGGAGGATGACGGTGTTCTGCACTGGAGGCTTTGAGAGTAAGATGATTCACAATGAGTGATTCCAAAGGAGCCTCTAGATTCATTCCCATCTGCCCTACTCCCACACCACACTCAATGTGTTTCTTCCCACTCACTAATAACAGCTCTTGCCTCCTACATGCTATCAACACCTGACTGTCTTTTCTCACTGCAAGAGAGTAACTGCTTATAATGCATTCAAAGCACAATTTTGTCTGACACGTTGGTTTTAGCTAATTCTCCTAAGGGTTTTTTTTTCCCTGCTAGAGCTGTTTCATTTGTAGGAGCAAATAAGCCTGAATGTCTCCTGCCACATCTGCTATCATCCCATTATTCAATAGGCTGCTAAAGGTTACACTTCACACAATGGGATTGCCTTTTCCCACACTCACTGAACCTGATGAGAAAATCATGACCAGATACATACCTCTCCATTCAACCCTTCTGTACCTGTCTGAGATGCTGGGGCAAGCAAAAAGCTGGGAATTGATTCCTGTGTGAGCAGTTCTGCCTTTTCCAGACTTGCAAGCAAAATCCACTGATCTCAGGCACAACTCCTAAAACCTTGAAATACTTCCATGTCTTTCTCTTATGTTTACATCTTTATAGATCTCATAGCCACTTTATAATTCAACAGACTGGGTTCAAGTGAAAAAATAAAGTTGAAAGAACACAGTTAACACTCTCCCTGACCATGCTTAACAGGACACAGCCCTGCTCCCAGATGCAGAGCATGTTTTCTTTCTCAAGTAAGATCATCGTGGTGATTGGGACTCCTGGCAGGCCACAAGGGAATCTATCTAGCCAGAAGGCTTTAATGCTGGTTTTGGACCATAATGAATCAAAATGTTCTGCCAACATTGAGTTTTTTACAAAAGAAAACAAATAAATCTAGCCAACAACATTTCTAAACTGGCTCCTCTATTTTTAAAGCGTTCACTTTCCCACCTAATGATTAAACTCAGCAAGGAAATATGAGGGAAGATAGAGAATCTAAGTTCAAAAAATTTCAGCATATGGAATAAAAAGTTTCCAAAAGCTCAGGCTGACTAACACTGTCATGCTAGAAAAATTGAGAGACAAATACAGGCCAGCATGAACTCTAACCTTAATATTACTGCAACTTTATCCACATATTTTACCATGGTTTCCTAAAAAATGAGGCTCACACAGTCACATAAAGCCAGCTTGTCTGTGTCTGATTATAAATTCCCTCTCCTCCAGTAACTTCTGAAGCCATTGGCCAATTTTAACCAACTTTGCCAGAAAAGCAGAGGTCTGAAAAATAAACACCTCCTATTTCTAACATGGAGACAAGAGAAATCCTCTGAAGAGTGGGGCCTTACTTTGCACTTCCACATGCTCTAGAAATGTTGGAGCAGTTTTGTGCTATCTGTTTCACAGTATTCCATGGGTGGACACAATGTTGGCACAAGCAGCAGCTGCAACAGGCACTCACATGGCATCCCCTCAGTGACAGGAAGACCAAAGTGAGGGATAGGAGCAAGACATCCAGTCTGGTAAGGCCAGTAAAAAACTGCCAAGGATTTTATCAAGTTGGGCACAATGGGCCCTCAGCAATACAATGAACAACTCCATCCACTTTCCAAGACATGTCAGAGCTGCAGGGAGATACTCTTGCATCAAGCTTCTCAAAAGCTGCCTTCATTTGTTTCCATGCTGTTCTGCAGCACAAAGTCAGCAAATGCACTTTGTGAGCCTGACATCTGTGCTTGCAGGAGAGGGAAGACAGCACCCCGATATACACAGGTGTTCATGTAGTAAAGCATGTGTCCAGAAAGCTGAGTGTACAAAAAAGAGAAGCGCCCTTTGTGCACTCTTTTGGGAGCTGGGAGCCACATTAACAGCTGCACAATGGGAGGAGAGTAAGGAAGGTCAGATAGGTCAATTAGATGCAGAAGTAAATGGGAAACTTCAGCTACAATTTTTCTGTAGAGCCTAGGTTCTGCAGAAGCACTGGAATTCACCAGTCTCACTATTTATTTAGAATTATGCGCAGGTTTTCCACAACCAGGATTTTCCAGCTCTCCTATAACCAGTGTACTCTTATGATCCAGTTGTTTCCTACTTGGTTAAATAAGCTCACTAGTTACTGTAAATTCCACATGTTTGCAACTACAATCAGCTGATCTTATCCCTGCAGAGTTTTACCAGGTGTAAGAATTTAACAGGCTCTACACTCCTGTACACAAGGGAGAGGGAATTCTGAGATGAGCACCTTCCATCCCTACCATCCCACCACATTCCACACACTCACACACCCCAGACAGCACAGGGCATCCCAGCCCCTTGCTGGGCTCCCTGCCCAGGACCTCCTCCCCAGCATGGCTAGCAGAGCCCTGGCAGGTGGGAGCAGGACAGAGGAGGGCTGGCCAGGGTGCTAACCTGCATTAGGCATGCCAGGGAGCCATGGATGATGTCAGCACAAGTATTCCCTGGCATGACTTGATTTTCCCCAGCTTCACCATTCCCTACTGCCACAGCAGAGTTTCCCAAGGATTCTTCCTATACTTCCTATACTTCTCAGAGGTGGCAGGGGAAGTAGTGTTTCACCTTCTCCTGCTGCCCAAACAGAGCATGTATCTCCCAGCACACCTACCACAATTCAATAAGCAACAGCTAAAAAAAGTCATGGCTTTTGAAAGTCATGCCTGAATATTAAGCTACAAATCATCATACTTTTCTTAAACTGCTGCTGAAGGCTCAATGAAATACAAAGCTCTTGATGCTAGACATTGTACCAAAACCCAGAATGAGGATGTCCCTGCTTAGGACTCAGGGTAGCCACAATATATTAATGTTGGCCAAGAAGATTCCTTGAAATCTATTCAACTCCATAGATATTTTTTTAAATCTTACTCCTTTGCTGCTCAACTTCTTCAGTCTTACTGTGAAAGCAGGTCATCATTCCCTTGCATAGAATCTGGCTCTGCATAAGGTACTCCACTCAAAACCCTTCTGCAAAGCCATGACTCTTAGGCAGTTAAATCCAACCACCCAGTTCATGCCCACAGCAGCACAAAGCCTTACACAAAGGCTGCAAAACACTAACAGCCTGCATGCTAAATAAATTGAACAGGATTGATCTTCAAATTTCTGTGGAAAGATTGCTTTCAGGACTTGAGTAAGCTAGCATTTAGGAAGCTCAAATACTTCCACAGCGTTCTGCAATCTGTAATTTCTCCCTTTCTTGCAAGAAAAAAATTGCAGAACATGCCAGCAATCAGGCCACAAACCGTTTTTAATTCAGAGAAACAAAGCTGAAACATTGAAAATATGTGCTGAAGTTGTAATCAACACAAACTGTTGTGCATGCACCTATTCCTCATTATATTGTGGTAATTTCAATTTCCTTCTCCAGCCATTTATATGCTTCTCCTAAGCCCTCCCACACTGGATATTTCCAGAATCCCTCACTTACCAACCTGCACCTTCCTTAACTTCCACGCCAGCTGCTGTCTCTCCCTGCCCCTCCATCCAAAAGTCTCCCTCCTCCCTGGAATATAGCATTGCTCCTCTTGTATTCCAGAGTACCCAAGCTCTGGTTTCCCTGCCCCTCTAAGCACACCAGACAGAGGAATTCCCCTTCCAGACTATATAGCTTTTGACTTTTGCTACCATATGAAGGAAAACATTTCTCCATCCACAACATTTCTATATAAAACAGCCCTGTGTTAATCTGGGCACCACTTTGTTCACTTGGGACACTGCCTAACCTCTCACTGGGCTGTCATATCACAGACAAGCTTTCAGACTCACTTTCCCTGAAAGCCAAAGAGGCAGATTGGGTCAGATTTAGGACACTAGAGAGAGAGAGCCTTTGCTAGCTGTGATTCTGCCCTAATGGTCCTCTCCATCAAGAGTCCTCCTCAGGTTATGGTGGCCATTTATAACTAGGATTTTACTTCAGTTAAAATTATGCAAATCACTCAAGTTTTGCAAAAAAAGCCAAAAAAAAAATCACCAACATTTTGGCACAGTATCCAGTGAAAAGGCACAATGTTGTTGCAGCTTGAGAACAGTGAGAAAAGCTCCCGATGTCAGCACTACAAAGGTGGGGAACAGCATCCCCCCAGGACAAAGGCCTCCACACCTCTGGCATACTTCCTCCATGAAAATGTGCTGTAAGCTGCAGTTTCAGAACTCATACATCCCACCCTTTGTGACCCTTCACTGTTTTGCTGGCTACCCCACTGCAGTCTCATGCCAGCAAGTGGGGTGGAAAGTACCTCTGGCCAGTGAGAACTGCTATTCCACACAGACACACACCAACACAAACCTTGGCACAAGCTGCTACTGCAAACTGAGGATGGCAACTCCACAGATAATAGCACAGAAGGGCCTCAGGAAAAACTGTGTGCAGTTTCTGTTTTGGTAATGAATCACATAATCATAGAGACTTTTAGATTGGAAAAGACCCTTAAGAAAACGTTTGATTAGGTGTTTTTTGAAGATACTTGCAGTGTTTTCTGCATACTTCCCTACACTTTAAGCACGCAGACTCTGTGGCCATACAGGAAAACCCCTGAAAACTGCTATGGTCTCTCACCCCAACAAAATAACAGCATATCAGAGCATTCCACAGTTTCTATACTTGAATAAATACATAGCATAAATACAGTTGTACTGTTGATTTACAAAATGTCAAATTAAACTCCATTGTGATTTCTTTGTTTTTTTAGGCTTTCAGAGCTTGGAAATCACAAATTTTCTGCCATTTTTTTCACTCTTCCAAGACAGTTTCTCTCCATATCATCATAAGGACTGTTGCTCCTTCTTGGACAATGTTATCTTTTGCAACACTGACCTGGTTTTGGCCTCTGAGTAAAAGGATAAGAAACTATAGGATAAGAAACTTTCCAAACCCCTTCTGAATATGTTGCAAGGCAGACAGGTATTTCTAAAATTGTTTAGAACTGTCTTCCATCCTTCACATATTTCCCTAAGCAAATATTTATTTAAATGACTAAAGTATTAGAGATAATCACTATAGTTTTATTTA
Organism: Anthoscopus minutus; assembly: GCA_013399455.1. Classification (NCBI taxonomy): domain Eukaryota; kingdom Metazoa; phylum Chordata; class Aves; order Passeriformes; family Paridae; genus Anthoscopus; species Anthoscopus minutus. The sequence goes on from VWYI01013333.1 coordinate 78,848, forward strand.
AAGACATAATTTCAATTTCCATTTCAAACCACTTTATTAGTTCACCATTTAAGACATACTCAGCTGAAGCATCATGTCAAATTGCTGGTGTAGATGCAAATGTTTTATTCTAAAAATTGCCAAGTAACATTGATTCATAATGCAGATAACATCAAATAAAGAGTGGAAGTTAGTGGTTTTGATGTTTTTGGCATGCTTTCTTAGCAACAAAATTTGTTTAATTTCAAAACCTAAAAACTGACAAGTATTTAGTCTTAGATACAATGTTTTTTTTATTCTTCACACTTATTTGCATGTATAAAAGAAATTTTTTACATAGTATTTCAAAACAATCATGTCTTTTCCACAAATATCAATAGTACTGCACAAGAAAATCTGAATTCTGAATTCATTCAAAGAAGTTATACAAACCTAGTAAAAAGTCTACTTCAGTATCTAAGTCTCAATGGCTCTTCCAGCATTTCCTAGGACAGCAACAACTGGTACTAAAGAACTAGAAGTCTCTTATTTTTCAAGAGATATTCCATTATAAAAGACTAAAATGCTGTAATTGCACTTGGTTGAAGGATTCGGAGAAGAGAAACACAAATGAAAAGCAAGTGAAAGCAACTGCTTCCTACTGCCAACCCAAGAAAAAGGCCATTCCTTAGACAGATCTGCTCAGCAGGAAGAAAGAAAACAGCATCACAGGAACAAGCACTTTCCAAGGGGAATTTTAGGTCACAGAAGCCAAATGATACGAGGCTCCAAAACTACAGGAGGAGATGTAGCTGATTATACTAAGAAGGAGTTGATTTAAAATATGACAACAGCAGACAAGTTATTTATCTGAGATCTTTTACCTCAGTACCACAAGGAATAGGAACATGGAGTATTACTCTGTCAGGAGATGTGTTAAGTCAAGAAATTATTTAATATTTTATATCTAAAGCCTCAGTTTGGAGGACTGCTGTCTTTGGCATCTTGTAAAGTCATGAATATAATGAAGTTCAGAACTGTCCTGAAAAACTGATTTATAAAATCACAACAAGAAAATCTACTATGTGGTAAAAAAGAGCTAAACACCTCTGCTGCAAGCATGTGCTAAACAGCAAGGTGTTAAACAGGGTCTGCTGAGATTGCCACAGTAGCAATAAAATAGTTCAAGACTCCTTTAACCTTCATTCTTCTCATAGAAAATACGAGGCATTTCTTGACAAGTTTCAGTGGGCATAAGGCAGAGATTGCAAACAAACCTGGCCTTGTAGCAAATCTTCTTACAAAACACTGGCCCTTTTTCCCAGAAAAGCATAATCATAGTTGTCTCTAGTTTTCTAAAGTTCTGTTTTCCAAAGCAAAAGCAAGACCATCCATAAGGATCAGGTGCTTAAAAACCCAGTAAATATTCTATATATTCTAATATGTAACTGATATTTGGTTGAAAAAACAACTTTGATAGAAAGTACTTCATCCACTTCCCAATAATAGCAATGAAGCATTCAGTCACATTCAAAGCTGTGCAAAACCAAGGAAAAGTTGAACTAATCACACTTAGTGGAAATGCTCAGTGAGAGTCCCAAATCCTGCTAAAGGTGCTGTACATGCAGTATGAATTAAAACCACAGATTTATTTCCTTTTCTAAAGTTGAGGTTACCTACACCCCTTCCCATGTGAGAGGATCAGCTGGACCAGAGTAAACATGCATCCATTCCAGAATTATGGACTGGACAGATGAGCCTTGAAAACATGTGTGCCTGCAGCACAGTGAAAAAAGTGCTCTCCTGTCAGTGAATTTTTTTTTTCTTAAAAAATTCAATAAAAGTGTTTATAACACCACCTACATTCCCAAAAAGCTCATTCAGAACTGTTGGAATAGCTGTCCATAAAACAGTACAAAATCTCCCCAAGCAGAAGCAGATGGAACTTAACTGAAATTGTGGCAAGTGCATCTTACACAGCACGTTTTGCCTCAGGGTTTATACATTTGCTCACACAAATCCTACCATAAACATTTGAATGGGTTGTAAAGATACAAGGTGAATCAGATCATTTCATTTCAATGATACCAATCTTCTTCTGCTTAATTTTGGCTCCTTTCTCTCAAAATTGTCAAGTTTAGATATTTTTAATACCTGTAGAACACAAAAAGGGCTTTTTGGTAGGAAGTATGTTCTTCAAATCTCAATCTCAGTTTTTCAAACTATACAATCCTAAGGGCTTGACCCTAAGAAGGATTCCATGCTACATGCTTCAAGAATTCTACTACTTCTTAAGTCCTTAAAAATGTTTTCATTGTTTAAAATAACTTTTCCTCAAATCCCAGCTTCTGTACCATGCTACTGCTCTCTCTACATTGCAGTAGAAAACTGGTCTCCCTACTCCTCTGCCAGTGGTGTGGAACCTGCAACAATTAGCAGTTTCTGGTTGTCTCTGCCCTGCCTCATTCTTTACTCCCCTGCCAGCTGCTGCTTATAAAGTAGATACCTGTCCAAAGGTATCTACTGATTAAAACAGTTACTCAAATATAATGAAGTGTTATTTTTCAATGGGCATTCATTTGATGGGAAAAAATCATCGCCTTCTAACATATTTCATTTGATGCATTTTTGAAGCAAGAGCATTTTAATAAATAATTCATATCAACAGAACACAAAATTTACTAGCCTAATACTTTTAGAACCACGAGTACAGTGAGATAAGATGTACATACACACACATGTACTCAGCTGTACTGTATTTTCAGATTTCCATTATTACAATAGTCCTTATAATCTCTGATACATGAAAGTTCCTGTCTGCACCAAGGTAGAAGACAGACTTCTTGCTAATGCATCTCTCAGTAAATCAGATAAGGAACAGCAGAAGAGAGCATAACATTTACCCCTCACTCTGTAACTTGGTCACTTCTGCAAATACAAGTAACCCCAAAAAGTAGAACTTCAGAAGAATTATCATCAGCAGGTCTCTTTCTTTTTAATCTATGCTGAAAAAATTAGGATTCATGAAGACATATCTGCAGAGATCAGTCTATGTTTGAATACATATGTCCAGGCAAAACCTGAAAGTTTTCTATATAGATACAGTTTCCACACACTGTCCAAGAGAAAATGTTGAAATAGAAGCAGTCCACAAATGTTCCTAGCACAAGCAAGGATCCTTGCAACCCACAAAATGCAGAAGCATTTTATAGCATATAAAAATCATAGTGATAAAATGCTTTATTCATGGAAGTGTCAGTCCCTGGGCATCACCTGAATTCTCATGTTGAGCAGTAAGATAAACAGGGTCCACAGGCAAAACAAGTGTGCAGATAAGAGCATGGGCCTGGGAACAGGCTCTGCACACTAAGCATGGTGCTTTGAAATCCTCAAGATGCTGCTGAGGCATGAAGCAAATGCACTTTACTCCCTACCCCCAAAACAGACCCATTCCAAGTATTCATTTGGCCAATGACCTCAGTGAGAAGAGCGTTAAGTCCCTGTTGAAAATGCAGATTTGCTACAGGAACTCTATAAAAAGCAAATCAAATTTAAAAAAAAAAACTCTAAAAAGCAAGTGTTTCTTTCATCTGTTCCTGACTTCCTTATTATTTCAGTGTTGGATGTAGAAGAGTAAATAAATCTCATTTTATATCTGTGACACAATTCCCAGCTGTGGTTTCCTCAAGTCTTTCCAAAGCAGCTTTTTGGCAAGTTAAAATGATTTGGCACAATCACAGTCACAGAAAATATATTTTATTCCTAAAAGGATTATTCAAAGTTTAACAGGCTGTAAGAGCATCACATCCACTGAAACTCCCAGAAACCATAGAGAACTGATTCTCTACTGTTTGGTGAACACCCCTCACACCTTATGAAAAATTTTCTCCAATATCCTCTCTTTGGAAACTGCCAGTTTTATTTCAAAAAACAAAGATACAGCAATAGGTATTGTGCCAATGTTCATGGCTGGGACACTTGTTCATGGGAACCCTACTAAAACACTGGTTTTAAGTCTCACTTAGGCTCTACAGCCATAATTCAGCTCTGAGTTTGGACCCTCCTGTGCTGAACCCAAACCACTGCTATGGGGTGAAATCCATTAAAATCCTCCAACAGCTTTCCCATTGAGATTGTGACACAAAAGTGTTTCCATTTCAGTATCTCCTGAATAAGAATCATTTATTTTTACAGCGCGCCTCCAGCATTTCCCACACACTTACCAGCTGAAGAGAAAAATCCTCAACCCCATTCTGAATTTATCATCACAACACCTGCTCTCTGTCAAAGCTCACTGAGGACCCCAAACAAACCATCCTCAGTGGGCCTCCAATCACTTTGCAATTTTGTGTTGCTTTTCAGCATGCCAGGCATATCCCAAACAGCCTAACCCACAACCAGATGGTCAATACACAGGGGAAGACACCCACAGACTTTAAAAACAAACAAACAAATAAATCAGAATTACCGGTATTTAGTGTCTGTTTGTGTTGCAGCATTTAGGCCAAGACTTTAGAAAAGTGCCTGTGAGCACATTCACAATGAAGGAACCCACTCCCAACCTAGACTTTATTTCTGCCAACAGGTTGAGGGGGAGCAGAGTGGGGGAATAAATCTAAAAAGCACTTCCTCTCCCCCCTGTTCCACAAATGCATTATTCATAAAAGCCAGGGATTTTTTTTATTACCTGGGGATTTCACTTTTATTATGTTCAAAGGACTGTTTCAAAGAGGACTCACTCCCCTGCAGGCAAATATGCAGGGTTTTTTTACACGGCCGTATAAATTACAGTGAATATCTAAATAATACCAGCAAAACCTCAACAAAATCAAATAGCCAAAAACATTAGGGACAAATTGCCCTTGCACAATTTATTCCATTGTTTGGTGGAACTCCACAGAGAATCTGAGGCCCCTAGTAGACTGGATCTAAATTGATTTATTCTTACTATCACAGGGGAAGTCAATAAACTACTCCTTTGCGTAAGTTATACCAACATTAAAAAAAAAATCCTAAAAGACTAGAAAAAATGGCTGGTTTTCCTTAACTCCTGAGCTTCTACAAAGAGCTGAGAAACATAAAGATATATGTTGCTATTCTCATAAACCTGATTAGTGAAGACAAGGCATTACCACAGTTTAAAACAGAGAGAGAGAAAGCAATGGTTTTTTTCACTCTCAACAGAACGTATTTCAGATGCTACCTCTGCCTGTTGTAATCACATTTCCAGTCTAAATCACAAATACTCCAGAAATCTGTCTTGCTCTGAAGAGCCAAAATATTTTTATTTGACCTCCTACTAGGTGCATTCATGGGAAAACAAATGGATTCTACTTGGGGCATGTCCATTTGTGCCTGTATCCCAGAAAACTGAAACCAGGCCAGCATTCTTCTGATTGAATAAGGCTGAGTTGTCTGGGTTAAATCTGTTGTCAATATGCCTCGCTTATACAGTGAAATAGTTTCTTGTTAAGCAAGACAGAGATTTACTGTAGGCCAGACATAGACTTCAAATGCATCAGCATGGAAAGGCAGGATAGTAATGTATTAATTCTTCAAGAAACCCTGGATAAATGTACAGTATACCTTAGCAGGAAGCTCTTTTTCTATGGATAATCATGGTCTCGAGTCAACAGACTTTGCCTACTTAAGCTATCTCTTGCATCAGAATCCAATTATAGCAAAGCCTACAGAAAACAGGTTTGGCACACTTCAATATTTTGGTATTGATCTAATTTAGCTCTGGTTTCAATTACAACAGGGAGCATTTTATCAAGAGATAGATTTTGTTTGTTGGACTCTAAATTGGTTTTTTTTCCTTATTGTCTCTGATCTCACTATCTGACAACTTTTTCCATGCACATTGCTGCAGTTTTAGAGATTTCACCCATTTTATTATGAACTTTTTTACAGGAAAGAAAGCAAATCCAGCTTTTCTAAGTAATAAGGAGTGAACTCAATACATTTAAAAATTGGGCTGGGGTTTCTGTAGCAACCATTCCACAGTGATGCAACTGAATTTGACATCAAAGAACAAATGTATCAAGTCATCCTGACAACTGAAACACTTGCTTTAAGAAGAATGCCTACATCTATCTGGAACAAAGAGGGATTATCCTTAGTAAAATGAGTATTTTATTTAGTAATATATGTATACCATATCATCCTACTTGAGGCATCTTTTCTCCCATCAATGTGCCTAACTGCCACAAAAATTAGCTGAAGTTATCCGCAGAAACAGAGGAGAATGGACCTTTTTATTCAGTTTTCAGATGTATGGGAGAATTATCTCATTTTCCATTTAATGACATACAGAAGATATATGGAAGTAATTTTCTTTCTTCCTGCTGAATTTGGCTTTAAACTGTGCAGCTTTATGTCTTACATTCATTGAAGGGAATGTCATCTCTACAACCCAAAATAGTTACACATATTTATAAACTCTATCTAAGAAATTACCCCTGGTTAACAATGTATGCATTTCAACTACAAAGCCCAAAGCCTGACAACAGGAAAATTTTGCTGCACTGTGCTCTCCCAAAATACAAATCGCATATGTTGATAATCTGGAATGTTTGCTGAATTAAAGGATTATGAAATCATATCAGTGATTAGAATCATACACTGCTGAAGGCAGATAGCTGGAGTGTTGAAATTTCTAAAAAGGAAGCTGTCAAATAGTAGGAAGCAATTTGCAATAATCCATGGCTTTGTGAATAAAATCACAAACCTAGTGCTCTGTTAAGCTCCAAGAAGTGACAAAATTTGAATTCAGAGTTTATAATTCCAAAATGAAGTCCATTTCATGGGCTGCCACAATTTCTAGAAAAACATAAGACTTCACAGAGATAAAGGAACATTACAAACTCACTGGAAGTGAGACAGAGGTCCTAGTGTTTCTTCATGCATGAAAAGGCATGACACTCAGGGTAGACTGTTTTTTAAAACTCCCTGTTGGTATTGCTGGATGTGAGATACAACTGTTCAGCCTTAAAGAGAAACATATAGTGCATACCTCTCCAGCTGAACCGCAACAAGAACCGTGCAATTTTTTAGCTCAAGGTAGCTTTTACCTGAAGCTTCCTTCTGATGTGGAAGAAGAGTGCAGCTGAAAATTGCAGCTTGTGCACTTGAGACTATTTTAGAAAGAAACTAATTTTAAATAAATTCAGGTGCTTTTCAAATGTCATTAAAATAAAAAATAAATTGTTTAGGCTGCAATATGTCAAAGGCTTTCATATCTACAGTGGAAAAACGGATGCGCTCCTGTGCCTTACCAGTGCACCTGCCCTTAAGGCTATAGTTCCTCCAAAACAGGTTCCTGTAGTTAGATGTCAGGGGATCATTACCTGAAAAAAAGAAAAAACTTTGTTCTATTAACAATGGTCGTTTGTGTACAGGCTTCTGATGAGAGACACCACTTAAAGATTCAACGTTATTTTCAGCATTCCTGCCTACTGAACAAGGAAACACCTTCGGATTTGACCGAGAAACTTAAGAACTCAAGTTGTAATATTGAAAATGCCTCATTTGCACATGCAAGGCTTCACCCAAAAAGCAACTCTTTCCTGAGAGCACGAGAACAGGTGTGGTGTGGGGAAGTAGCAAGAGTCCAGCACTCTGCAGCCAATGTTCTGACTGTTTTTACCATTATATACTAGCCCTGGCAGCTGCTACTTTCTCAGCCGTCCAGCTTCTCTGGGCTGTAGTGACTAAGTGCCGTTAGCCGGGGCTGCTGAACTCCTCTGGAGTCTGTCCTGGCCACACGGAATTACCCCGGCATCGGGCATCGCCTGCTTGTGCCCGGTTCGGCTCACAGGCTCAGATCTGCAGGGGAAATCAGGATCCTGCAAGGTCTCAGGCAGTCCCAGAGCTGTGAAGGCGCATTCCCAGCAGCTGGCTGGCTCCATTACAATTGGTGTGGTTGTATCTAGTACTAGGAGAGACTTGCCAAGTTTCCTTGTGTACACGTTTATTGCTGCCGTGCCCCAGGTAATGCAAACGGACGGCAATTGGAGCATTTCTGTCCTTATTACTTTGTGTTCCATAGGATTTCCTCGGCACAGCTGACATCTTGGGCAGCCCGCGGCCTGCTTCATGCACAGATTTATACCCATCGTCTCACCGCGGTGAGGGCTTTTTTATCTCAATCCCCTCAACGCCGCCCGTCCCCCAGCCTTAGCGCGGAGGTGGCTGGTGGCAGGTCCGCAGGCCGGGCTGCGCTGGCCGGCGCTGCCGGAACGGGAAAGCCCTCATCGCTCCCGATTGTTTTCCTGAATGCCTCTGCGAACAAGGGCGAGAGGAAACATCAGGGCCTGGCGGGCGGCCAGCGGCCCGCTGGCGGCAGAGGCCGAGGCAAACACGCTCTGCCTGCGCCGCCTCAGCCGCGGGGTCCCGGCCCGGGGGAACGCAGCGCGGCCGGCTCCTCACAGCCCCTGCCCTCACAGCCCCTGCCCTCACAGCCCCTGCGTGCCGGCGGGAAAGGGGCGGCCGGGGGAAACTCTTCGCCCCTCAGAGCATTGCTCCGCTTGGAATAAAACCTGCCCGCAGCTTCGGAAAAATAAAAATAGAAAAATAAAAGTTTCCTCTCGCACAGGTGTGGTGGGGCTGTGGGAGGGAGCACCCCAGAACACACCGAGCCACGCCACGGCAGCCACCATGAGCCCTATTGCCCAGCGCCATCTGCATCAGATCCTGGGAAAGCCTCGCACAGCAGCCGCTGGTTCTTACAGGGCGGGGGGAGAGGATGGGGGACGGCCAGAGCTGCCGCTGTCACCAGGCTGCCTTTGCCCACACACCCTCTGCCCATGCCAGGCTGCAGGGTGCCCCATCCAGCCTCCCAAAGAGCCGTGTCCTGGTCACCGTCCAGCTGCCCATGGGGCAAAGCCAGGCTAGGATTTCTCCTTTTGAGATGGGCACGTTGGGAGCACATGTGAAAGCAGTTAACTGTGCAGTTATTTGGTCACAGGAATTTACATGCTCAGCTGCTGAAGCAGGAGGCTCTATGGTTAACTGGAGATGTTTAATAGATTTGTAGCAATGGGTGGTGGGGCTTTTAAGTCTGGCAATCTGTTCAGCTCCAGACCAAGAAACAGTGAGTTCGTACCTCTAAACCCATTCCCTTCACAGCAAGGGCAGAGAGGTGAAATCCAACACAGGGCAGAGATAGGACCAGCCATGCTTTAGTCTCAAATCCAGTCATCTGTGGGATCAGAACAGCATGTGGGACCACAGCTGACATGCTGCCAGGAGATCATTTCTTCCCACTACCATTTTCCAGGCTCCACAGGCAAAGTTTGGGAGTCATCATTTTACAAGCATCAATAACTTGCAAGAAATTTTCCAAGCTCTACCAACGACATGTTTTGAGTTTGCAAGAAGTTCCATTACAAAGAGAACTCTTTAAAAAGTAAAAATTAGTGAGATCAAGATAAGAAAATAAATACTGCTGACCTTAACATTCCTTCACAGGGGTGAAACACAAGGCAAATCGGGCATTTCCTACAGCTCTTTGCAAACTTTGCTTTTCTGGAGGCAGGATGGATGGAGCAGTGGTCTAGGCTTAGGACACCTGGATTTCATTTCCAGCTGTGTCATTTATCTGCTGAATAACCTTGGGATATTACTGTAAAATGACACTCAAAGAATCCATGAATGAGAAGTGCTGCACAGGAACTAGACTCTTCTGCCATCTTCCCACAGCACTGACACAATACTATGTCACAGCTGGCATTTCTGTCACAGCTTGCTTACAGTCTTAATCCTACAAAGAGTTCTCTGTGGAAGAGCCTTCTAATAGAGCAGTTATTTTGGCAAGAAATTAATCCAAAAGAGATGTGTGAAGCCAGAAAGGTACTTCTACCTGGATTTTTAATAGAGTTAAGATCCAGGTTACAAATTAAAATCCACAGGACCAAGAGAGCATTTCAATTTCAGGCATATACTCTGTGGCATTTACATTATTGAGTGTATTTTTAAGTCCCATTCACAACTGCAGCAGTAGGAAAAAACCCTATAATGGTAGGTGATAACTAGGTCTGTTCAGTCAGACAAAAGTACCAGTCAGATTCAATTTCTGTAGACCACTGGGATTTTATGCCATTGAGGACAGTATCCATATGGCAGTAACACCAGTTTTCCATAGTCTGGTAAAAGCTTCCCAGAAACCAAAACAAGGTGGAATCTGTTTTAATCCTGCTGTGTTTACACACTAGAGGACACCTGTTTTCAGGTAAATCCTTAGCAGAAGCCTGAATGTGCCTTGTCCTGTGGGACTGAGGCCTACATTTTAAAATCTTTAAGGGATACTTAACTGAGCTTTATCATAGAAGAGAATCAGTCTAACATCTGAATCTCCCAGGAGCCATATATATGATTTATCTGTCTGAAGGTTTAGAATCCCATCCAGCCTAGGAAACAGAACAATGGACAGGCCACTGGACATTTATCTTACCTTAAGGTTTGTTAAATACCCACTGCCAAGCTCTCTGAATATTGAGCTTCAAAAAGATCAGTCAGGAAAACCTAAGAGTCACACTTATCTAATCCAGCAATAGAAAATCCTTCATGATGTCTACCAGAGTGAAATAAATAAACTCTCTTGCAAAAACACCTTTTTTTCTCTTCTGAAACAAACTGGAAGATTTTCATAGGTTTAGAAAGTGTGGTTCTGGCCAAAGCGTGTAAGTGACCAAAACAGCAATGAGGGGCTAAATATACAAATATATTGCTTTGTAGATAATTTTGTCTATTTGCACTGTTTTTAATTAGCTGAACATCACTGGCATGTTGGCTCTAACCAAATCATTTGACTCTTTTTTTTTCTGTGTCTGCCATTGTCCATATATTGCAAAATTCTCAGATGTATCATGACCTTATAGGCCTACATGTCAAATAGCAGAAAATCAAAATTATTGTCAGATATGTGTCTTCAGCTGCTACTTCTTCACTCTAAGAAGGTTGCACTCACATTGGGTTGGTAAGTTAAACAAGCCTTTCATTCAAAAGCAAACATTACAACTAATATGTGTCACAGAAAACTAATTCTGAAATATATGTATTCACCGGTAAAATTTAAGGTCACAATTACTCTTTATATAAATGTCTGTCCTGGTGGAATCTGAAGAAGCAAACTCAAGGAAGGTAGCACCCCGTAGGAACAGAGTCCTTTTTTAGGACTCGGATAGCCTCACATATGAGGCTGATTATCTGGATTTTTAGATATCTGTCTCTAAAGCTGGAAAGGGCACCAAACACAAAGAACCCCTTCCAGAACACATTGCCTGGGTGGGCTGCTCCTCAGTGGAGTTCTCAAAGTCTCCTGATGAGGGGCAGGCCATAATCAGTCAGCCTGAGATCCAAGAGGCATTGGGATCATATTCCCAAGGCAGCCATGTGCCAGATGCAAGATTATATCCTCTAGCAAGGCTGCAGCAATTCAGCAAAAATGCATGTAATTCCTAATATTTCAGCCTCAACAGGTCTGTGTTTGCAGACCTTGGCATCACTGGAACATTTCCAGACTGTTCCACTGCCATCAGCCCCATTTGTTCCGAGTCTCTGGATGGTGCTGTATCTCTGACACACAGGATCACACAAGATAAAGAGCACACATTGGAATGAGGTTACTATCCAAAGCTTCTCAGGGGCATAAAAAATGGATGCAGATTATTAGATCAGCTTGGATCCACCTATGATGTTCAATGGGTCCTGACTGACAGGTTCTGCTGGGAAATTATAATAGGCAGAAGCAAAGGGAAGGGAAGGAGAAGAGGTAACTAATAGACTCCTTGGTAAATTCATCCCAGGTCAGGTCATGGACAAATCACCAAGGCCCTCCCTGTTTGTGGCATATCTAGAGACATCTAAAATAAGATGATATGGAAAAGGCTAAGATAGAAAGTCTTTATGTTTTATCTGGAGAGTAGCGGAGAGTAGTTACTTATAAAAACAAAATAAATAGGCAAAGGGCCTTGTGCACCTGCTGATCAGCTCTGCCTGTCAAATTAAAAAGGAGCTGTGGGTGTTTCCAGATGAGTTTAAGAAACATCTTTACCTTGAGGCATCAGTGTTTGGCCCCAACAGAGCATTTCAAGCGCCGTTTAATTGCTAGTATGAAAAGGAAGAGATAATGATGAGAACAGAATGGGGGGTTGTTTTCATATCCCCTTATGGACCAAACTGTATAATCCTTACTCAGGTGGGAGCACAGGCTTTAATTCTGTACATCACAGTAGAATGTGGTGCAGTAAAAGAGGAGATTCTGGCATTATTCTGAAATCACAGCCTGGACCCCATTTGATATGAGAGGAAAAGATGATTAAATAAACAAATTTAAAAGATCATGAGGTAGCTCTACCTCTTGACTACTAGAAGATAAAAGGGCTCCATGTTACACTGCAAATAGTACTGCATCTAACAAAAAGCTGTGTTGTTAGCCCACAAATACAGAGGACAGCATGGAGCAACAATTTGTTTGACTTGCCAGAGCAGGTAGCAAGGAATAGAAAGAAGGAGAGCATTCTTAACAACTGTTTGTTTCTGTCATTGCTGGAGAGGAAGAACTGCCCAAGGCAGGGATATTTCCTGGTATGGCACAGGGACTTTGACAGTCAGCTGGTAATATATTTACCAGCTATCTAGTTTTCCCAGAAGTGTCTTGACCTGAGCTGACTCATCTGTGTCCCAGGAGGCTGACTAATCATTCTGATTTATTATGCTGTGGCCTGCTAGCCATTTCAGCTCTTGTTTACATTGGTGCTAGTACAAAATTTTATACAGGGCACATGGTTCTATATGGGCATAGTTAGTTAAACTAGAATCAAAACCACGAAGAATTTATCACCAAGCATCGACAAAATTGAAATACAGTACAAAATTATACTCTGCTGAGCAACATCTGGGAAAAAAGCTAAAAATTGAAAGGGCAGGCAGAGTTACAAGACAAGCTAATACACCAATTAATCCTGAAGTTAATTGGTAGTTGTAGGCATCTTCCAACAAAATTACAAAATTCCGAGGACTGCTTGTAACCTCCAAAAAACCCACACAATTGTTTTTAACAAGGAAGCAATGGAGTACTGTGTTATGTGAAACAATCTCAATCCTACTGAATTAATAGCTCTTGGTGGTGAGCATATACAAATCATGGTGTGGAAACCAGCAAAAAAGCCTCTTCAAAAAGCCAGAGAGTGTGGGCTCACCTGCCTTCATTTGCACCAAAACTTATTCTAAATTAAGGTCTGCCCCCAAAAACATACTTGAGATGGGCATAACTGTGTCAGCTTTGTGTGATACTGTTATCACCTGCAGACAGCAGTCAAGGAAACTTCCACTCATGAGACCTAAAATAGATTAAGCAGAAGACTCAGCAAAACATGAAAAATAAAAATAAATTTAAAATAATAATAATAATAATAATAATAATAAAGGATAGCACAGCTGACAAAGAGTACTTTCCAAAAGCAGTCTCAAACTCACATGCTCAGATACACAGTAGTACCTCACTAACTACAGTAGTTTGCCTATTCCCACCAGTATTACATTTGAGATTCCACACTGCTTGTATCTCATTGATTTACACATAAATTGTGCTCAATTTATTTTATTTTACTTGCTTTGGAAGCTCTTGGGATCTGAGATTCACTCTGACAAACAGCTTTCTTTTCTCAACCCATAGTAAGTTTGTGGGACAAATTCAGGCACTGACAGGTTCGCTGCCCTGGAATTTTGTATCAGAATTGAATGGAGAAGAAGAAGTGAATACAACACTTTCTCAAAGCCAGGCTCTGAACCCTTCCTGCAGAATTAATAAGTATTAGAAATGTCACCATCTTGAATTTCAGCAAATTTACAGTATGAAGATGGGATACTGGGATAGATTGTTGAAAAAGGAAGGTGTATGCCCAATGGAAGCGAGGTCTTATTTTCTTAGCAAATCTCTTGTTTATAAATTAGTGTTTAAAGAGAAGAACAAATCACTTTACTTAAAGAAAGTGCCCAAAACTTTTAATCTTACAATCATTTCTGAGAGAAGTGTATTTCTTTCAGTGGCCTTCACTTAAAAAAAAATACTGATGCCAACAAATGCCTGCCAGCTGTGCATGAGAAACACTTTTAATTACGCTGAACTTTGTAGTATTAATGATGTTTCCAATAGACATCTTCAGCCACTGATAAGAAATATTTTGTATTTTTTCAACTCACTCACATGAAATGGTTGTTTCAAGTGGATCTGTCATTGTGGTTTCCTGGATTTCTTCAGTCTTGTTGGAAAGCTTGTAAATTCCCATGGCTGATAGCAGGCTAAGGAAGGAAATAAAAAATAGTAAATACCACTTCAGTGGTGTAAGTCCTCTTCTGCTCTTTTTTGGCTGAGACTGCATTTCAGGAGATTATTATCTGCTTTTATACAAACTTCAAAACAGTTCCATCTGGGAATCCATCTGTATGTCCATTTTGCACCCTCATTTGAACTCCCTTCCACCAAATCAGGCTTCTCTAAAGATATATACTGGTAGATGAGTATTTGGCTGAATTAAGTGAGTCTGGGCTGCTAGTTTATTTTACAGGAGTACTTGACAATATCAGTACATTAAATGGATGAAGCAACTGGATGGAAAATTACTCTTTAATATCATATTGCTTCCTACATCTAAAGAGCAAAATTTGTGAAAGAAACAGTAAGATAAATCAGATTATCTTTTTCCATGTGCAGTGACTGGGTATATAATATCTGGTAATTTTTAATTCTATTTTGTTTCATTTTTGAAAATAAAGATGTTTTAAACTGAAAGCAAAATGCATATAGAATATATTTACTACACAGAGGAATGTCAGTAGATCAGCTTTCTGAAGTTATACCTCCATTTGCACTCAGATCATGTACTAAAATTACTCATGCTGCTTACTGCTGCAGATGAGACCAGAATGCAGCCCAGCACAGCTGCAGAGAGCATGAAATACACAGCAAGGACTATTAATTACTGACTCCAGTTAACTTTTCAGAAAGCACCTAAATGTCCCATATGCTGTAAACAATCCCATGACTCCTGGAGAACATGAATAATAGTGAAAGAATCATGCCTTCTGAACAGAAGATTGCAGATTTTTCTGCAGTTGTTTTTAGAGAAGACAAGAAATTCTGAGTAGCATAATGCTGTTAGAGGAATATTGACACTGAGTTGACCCAGTGACAGCACACAGAGCTGATGAAGATATTTAAATGGTGCATTCTGGTGAGGGGTTCAAAAGTCAAAAGTCGTAACCCAAAATAATTGTGTATACCGGAAATTCAAACTATTTCACTCAGGGTCAGAATAATGAACTCATGGAATCAGTTGCCAACTAAGAACATGGAAACACTGCAGTCTAAGTGGTTTGGAGACATCTTGGCACTTTTATGGAGAGAGAAGGGATTAAAGGATCTAGTGACAAAACAGAAAAGTTGGGGTTATGAAAAACTTAAGGGGGAACAAACCTCTGAGGTCAAGTGGCATTTTCCTTTCCAAACGTCATTTCCTCTCTTTTATGTCATTCTTCCCAAAGACCTCATGTCACAATCACTAAAGCTTAGATGAGGAATGGACTCCTACTGGATTGAAACAGGGATGAAGCAGCACTATCTTTTCCTCTGCTCCATAATAGAGGCTGCTAACCAACAAGAAGTGACTTCTTTATCTATATACAGTGCCATGCATTTGACCCACTCAGTCTAATGCAGCACATGAGGTTTTCTCATATCAGCCTCTTCCTGTAACCTTATCTTTCCCAGTCCCATCAGAATGCTACAGCTGACCATAAAACAGAATTAAACTGCAGTAGCCTAATGCCACAACACAACTGCCTAATGTACATTTCATTGGTGGCACACTTCTTAATCTGTACTGCCCAAAACATTTGCAGTATTAGCATGGGCACACCATTTGCAATTGGAAGAAGTATATGGAGCTACTGATCAATGTTGTAAGCACTAATTAAGTGACAAAGCACTAATAAAGGCTCTATTTTAGACATTTTTGCCTTGTTTTGTTTTAGAGGAAAACTTGTTCCCATGAAGAGGTTGCATCAGATATAAAAACATTTCAGTTGGAAACTACATACTTATATAAAAAGCATATGTAAAAGAAGGAGCATTTTTAATTTGTCAGGTATTAAAGCAAGACTGTATTAAAAGTTCTTACTGTTTGACTCTTCCATAAATGGTTCCTGCAAGTTCACTTTTACATTGTAGCTGCTTTCCTTTGCTTCTTGTTTGAATTTAAACCTACTGCACCAGTTGAGATACACAAGGGCTTCTCCAACTAGCTTGGTACTGATCTGTCCTCAGGACATGTAGGATACTCAGATATTCTGTGGTGCTAGCTCACTTCATTGTGCTGTGTCCTACTTTGTTGAGTTAGGCTCCAATCTCTTGGTCTCCAATGTACCTGTAAAAACAAGATCTAAGAAGGAGAGTAGGTAGATTATGGCAGGGGTGACACTCATAGAATTATGAATACTGATAAAACTATCTTGGAACCTGACTTTGACTTTTCTCAACAGCATAAACCAAATCACATTTTCCAGAGCCAGATCCACCTGGATATATATATCAGCATAAAATCACTCAGCCGTTTCTTTTTCAAAAGGTGTGGGGGGGATCCCTTTGCTGATGTTTTGTGGAATATGCAGTTTGTGTCTCAGCAGACTCAGTAACACTCACCTGGGTTGTCTCCAAATCCTGCTTGCTGATGGGTTTCCTCACAGGGAGAGGTACTGAACAGATTTTGTACCTTTCTGATCCTGAGGAAAGTCCCTGAGCATGCCTGATCCATGGCAGCAGCCTGCCAGGCCAGACAAACAGAGATCCTCCAAATACAACAGGAGAGCTTGAGTGGAGCTGATTTGGATCAGGAACAAGCCAAAGCAAGAGAGCATGAGGCAGGCCTGCATTCAGGCAAGGGGATTTGTCCAGAGATAACAAAGAAAAATTTCAGTACTTTTCTGAATTGCAGGGAGCCTAAACAGAGCAAATTTTTGAACTTTTGGAACATTTGCCAGTGATTCAGTTATTTTTTCCATATGGCAGAAAAAAGCTTGTGTCTTATGCATTTTACATAGAAAGCAGCTTTGTCAGCTCACATCCTGGGATGTGGCATTAAAGAACATTCCACTGATTCTACCCACACAGACAGCTCAATTTCCCTAAATCCCTCAGCTTTCAGTTACCACTAAAAACAGATGTCAAAATCTTTGCAGACTATATTATTAAAACAGGTAAACATTTGTTTGGTTTTTTCTTTCTCATCTTCTTAAAAACACTGTAAAATCACACTTTCTTAAAGCATCTCTGAGGTGCCCTAGAATTTCAGCTAACCTACATTTGCTTCTATCCAGTGTCAGTCTGACACCTCTACCTGTCTCTGCAGAATCCCACAGCACTATATAATATGCCTCCAAAACTTATCTAGGTTTCATGGAATAAAGATATTTTATACTTTGAGACTGATAAAAATAAAATTCAAATTATAATTACAACCATTTGCTCCATGTAACATTTTCTCCTTACAGTATAAAGCCATTTTTTCAAATTTGAATTTGTTTTTGTTAAACCTAACGAGTGACTTCTGATTTAATCTGCAATTAATTACTTTCAAAATTAGGAGTTCTTAAAGCATTTAAGCTCCCTCTTAGTTAAAAAGAACAATTAATTACAGCTTTGTAATCAATTAAAGCTGTGAATTAGTAATATTTTGCATTCTGAGAGACAACATTTATACAGACAGAAACACATTTGTGGATGGATACCTCAGAAAAGTAGATGTAAGACAGAGCTCAGCTGTCTAGAACTCTACAGTCCTGATTCTAAAACAAAATTAGACAGGGACTCAGCAGGTTGAAAAAGGACAAGTAAGATCTTGATCTCCTTCTGCCTTTCCTTCCACCTTTCCTACCTGCTCCATTTTGCCATTTTGGTCCATGATTCTGTTTGCCCTGTGAAGATTTTTCTTTAACAGAACAACTCTCATGAGCATTTGTATGTGTACAGGATCAGTGCTTAAGTAAAACAAGTCACCATCTCTGAATCCTCCCAAGCCATTGTGATGTTAAAATGATTTATAACAAAGAATTTTTATCTCATTATTCAATAATGGGTGTTGCTCAGATTTCAGATTCTATCTGGCTCCGTTAATTACATGTCAACGATTTTTTTTCCCTCCTTTTCCAACAGAAAAATAAGGTGCTGTCAGAGCAGTTTGCCTGAAAGGTTCATATGTCAGGGCAGCAGTTTTGCATCAAATGGCTCTGACTCAACCAATGCAAGAAAGAAAACAGCTATTAGAGATTCCCTGACAAGGTGCTGTGACAGGGAAAAGCCTAAAACTGCTTTTCATCCCCCTGCCTCCATGACTTTGGCTCTGTTCTGAATGGTGCAACACAAAATGCAACATCAGGAGAATAAATAACCTGGCCTGAAGCTTCTGGGGCTTTTCCTATGGCTGGAACTAAGGGTTCCCCCTTTCCCCTCTCAGATAAGGGACTGACAAGGGCAGTCCTGCAAATCAGAGGGAAGTATTGCAAGTTACACTGCAGCAGGACATGGGGGCCATAACAGGGCTCAAGCTTTCATTGAGAAAATTCAGCATTTTATTTACAGCATTTAGGAAAAGTACAATAGAGGAAGTATCTCCTGGGGACCAATTAACCTCTTAAACATGTTCACCTTTTCCAGCATCCCTTTTATCTGCAAATTTATGAGGACAACATGTACCTGACCTGCCTCCAAAGAGACTACAATTCCCAAAATATCAGGTGGCTACGTCTGATGGCCAGGAGAGAAGGGGTGAGGGAGTTTTTCCTTAACTCCTCTGGTACAGCCTCTAAAGACTTCCTAGAGAAACCTCCATTGAGGCAGAGCAAAGGGCATAGAATAATTGGGACATTAAAATTCTTGGAGGGGACTGCCCCAGAAGAGGGATATTTGAAATAAGGGCCTCTGTATTCTGTTCCTCCTCCCTCAGGGACAATGACACCAGCAGGTAGGAAAGAGGCTGATTCCTCCTCAGATCTGTCTTCACTATAGCAACGAGTAACTAAATATTCTTGAATTAAAAACAGAGCTTGACAGGTTAGGTTCTGGTAAACACAATACAGTTTACTGTTTAGCAATTTTGTCAGCCACTTCATATTTCCTCAGTACCATCACTCACAGACTGCCTAAGCACCAGAAAATAAACATGAACATTCAAACTGCTTAAAGGTTTCCTGGGAAAAGTATCTGAGTGTATGAGACCAGCTCAAGGGTCCAGAACTGCCACATGTTCTGGAAGAATGTCCTTTAAACACTGAAAGACTGTGTCCTGTCCTCCTCCATTTGCATTTTCCTGACATTTTGCAGTTGCCTTCCTCTATTTGTATGCATCCATTTGCCATTTACCATTACCAAAAATTCTTCTTCCATCAACATTTGCAGTTCTCCTGCAATCTTTCATGGCTTTTGCTGTGGCCAAGCCATCACATTAGCCTGGCTTCCCTGAAGGCACTGCTTGCAGCTAAATCTGTGCAGAAAATCCACCAGCCTGGAGAAACAGCAGGGGAAGCTCAATTAAACAGTACAGGAGACAAGTTTCATGTGTGACCTCTCTCCTGCTGACACATCAGTCTCCTTGATCATTCCTACAGATAACAGCAAAACCAACAAATGACACAAGAGAAAAGTACTTGTCAAGAAGGTGGTGACCTGTGCCACCAATTTCTCTATTAAAAGAATGGTTTTGTTTCTTACTGGTACTTGTTTTCTGCTGAAGACACATCAAGGCTTGAAATTCTTAATCTATTTCTGTTGTCAGTCACTCTTTAAACTTCTGTTTCTGTGGTGGGATACAATATTATACATCAAATTAATCACCAAAATACTTTTGCCACTTGAAAGGACAAAATTTCCTATTGAATATATAAGATCTTTGATTTACACCTCATGGTGACAAAAGGTGTTTTCCACTTGTCTCATCTGGGTATCTTCAGGCTTTTCCAGGTTCTTTCTTTCCCTGTTCTTTTTTATCCTAAAATTACTCAAGGAGAGCAACTTAACACTGTTGCCATAAAGATGAAAGCCCTAAAAGAGTGGCATGTTTAACACCTTTCAACCAATCAAAAGAGCCTGAGAAGATGGAGAGAGAACTCATTATCAATGCTTTTTGTTGGGGTATAAAGAAAATTACCTAATGACTGTCGACCTTTAGGCTTACTTGCTTTGGTTACAGGCTTATGCCACTGCTAAGCCAATGTGCATTAAATTCCAGGTAAAACAGTCAGAATCCTTCTGCATCCTTACATGGTGTGGCTGTCCCAAAGGGGACAGCCTCTATCTGCTCACCCAAACACAGATTCCCTGCACTTGGCTCTGCACCCAGATTCGTAAGAAAGTCATTTCAGGAACAGTGTTCTAGGTTTCTTAAATAAAAAATATGCATTGAAATAGTTACTGCCAAGGATTAAAATAATGCCTAAATGACTTTTTCCAGGCACTCCACAATACAGTAATTTTTTCATCCAACAGCTTTTCATGTGACACTTTTATATAAAAATGTTTACAGGAAATAGCAAACTTTCCTTTCATTCTTCAGGTTACATATACCACCATAAAATGCAAATGCTGAGTGAATTCATTGAACTACCTGACACTTAAAAATGAACACATCTAAGTATCCTGCTTAAGATCAAATGATGGCTCCCAGCAGCTAAATGGATATTTCAAACACTGGGTAACTGATTTTCTCCTGGCCTCCAACTGCCACTTTTAATGGGGAGTTACACAGTGAATCTTTATTAGCAAAGACGGTGGGCCTTAGGGGGTCAAGCAAAGGCAGTTTCCATTTGCACTTGTGCAGTGTGATGCTCAAGCCTTTATCATTGTGCAGACTTCTGACATTTGAAATGAGGACTGGGGACTGTCACAGAGACAAAACATCCAGGAACACACAGTCTTGCAGCACACCAGAGTCTATGCACTTTGTAGCAGACCTGTAGGAAAGCTGGCAACAGCTGCTGGGAAATGCCAGCCAAAATCCCAGAATCTGCTTCTGCAAAGACTTTTTCAAAGAAATGGAAATGTTTCAAATCACTAGAAAACTTCCAGGATTCTCTCTCATCAGAGTAGTTTAATAATTATATAAAAATGTCAGTTGCATGCAGTTTTCCTCTTCTCCCATCCTTTCCCCAAAGTTTTAGGAGGGGTATTTTCCCACAAAAGTGAAAGCCAAAAAGCCTCAAAACCAATTTGCAAGGAATGCCTTTACTAGTAGCACATACAGAGACAGGCACATTGAGCCTATGGCACAAGAAACATGCAATTCCCAAAGCTGAAATCAATGGACATGGGCTTGTGACTCCTACAATTTCTGTGGGAGATGCTTTGGCCATTCCTGTGCTGGGCAAAAGACAACACAAGGCCCTCCAGCTGAATGGGAGTGACTCATAAGGAAGCAGAAAAGCTTTCCTAAAAAGGACCTATCATTGCCTTCCTCTTTCGTTCTTGCTGGAGAGATGTCAAGGCTTTGCTTCTCTTCCCTCTGTCCTTCCTTGCATAATTTTCAACCAAATGATTATGTCACAGTCTTCTTTCTTCTCAATAAAGAGAAATATCCAACCCATCAGTATTCTGACTGCAATCACCTGCAAAAACAATGAACAAGAGCTACACAGCACATGTGGTGCTGCTTGGCCAACAGGTGGGAAGGATCCCTTCCCTTGGGCTGCATTGGCTGCCCAACGTGTGCTGTGAGTGTGGCTTTATGCTCATGGCTACTCCACCAGCAGCTCACCATGCCAGGGACACAGGGGCATCTGCTTGGGGGGCAATGTGTCCTGCCTCTGTGCCATGCCAGCTCAAAACCCTGTGACAGGAATAATCTGTTGGAGCAGGAATTTCTTACCTGTCCTTTGCTAGCAGAAGAAATCAATCACAAAAGATACCCACTATGTAAAAAGGAGCTTCAAACTCTCTTCATGTCTCCTCCCTCACTGCCAGCTTTAGGAAGAGAGCAGTTGCTACTAAAGGAAAGGGGCTTCATATTTTGCCATGTTCGTTGTCATGGTTTTTTTCCCCCTAAGGCCTTATCCCAGTTACTACGGAAATAAATTGGCAGGCAAGAAATGCTGGCAGTTAGGAGTCCTATTGCCACAGGGCTGCTTTGTCTCTCAGTGCAAATAGTCAGTGTATTTCTGGTTTATGTTTACCATCAGAGCTGCAGTCAGTCAAGACTGCAGTCACAGAAGCTGCAGTTCCAGCTTTGCAGCTGCAAGGGGAGATACCAGAGCCTGCACAGAGGTGACTTTCTGGAGGGGATGTGAGGTGCCTGCTCTTGTGTCTATGAGCACACCCAGAGACAATATGAGGGTTTTGAGCAGCTAGGACAGAGTCTGGTTCTTCTGCACAACAAATCCAATTGGCCAGCAGTATGAAGTATTAGACATTTCAAATTATCAGAATTTATCCAAGAAAATGCTGTTTATTTGAAACACCTTGTTCCAAACATTCTGCAGGTCAGAATCTGGACCCAGCTTGGATTACCACTTCAAAGCTGATGATCCTAAAAATTGAAATTCAAAACCAAATTAAAAACCACCACCAATAAAATTTTCTACAGTTGAGGAACCCTGTTTTACACCTACCTTGGAATGTGTTTTGTTGAATGCAAAAATGAGAATCTTGGCAAAGATAGCAGAATTTTATCAGTTGCTTTTCCCAGAGGATTTACTACCTGCATGGGAAGAGCATAATGGAACTCATTCTAATGCTTCATCCAGAAGAGAGTTCATGAGAAAGTAAGAACATGTCTTTTAATGAGTGGAAACGAGAAAGGTGACTGAGACTTGGCCAGTTCAACTTTTCTAAAAGCTTATCCTGTTGCAGTCATTGTAAACTTCATTTCCTCACACTCAGGACACACACCTGACAATCTGACCACATAACTCCACTGGACTTTGATGTAAGGGTGAGCCTGCAGGCAGACAAACAAATTGCTTCAGCTCACATCTCTCTTTCTGGCATTTTTGTCTTTCTTCAAGAATCAGCTTGGATAAAAGCAAATATCTTGAGAGGAAAAATATGCTTCCATTTAGTGAGGGACCATCCTTTGTCCATCCTCAGACTGAAAAAGGAGTAGCATTGAGCTCTAGGACAAGAAAAGGAATGCACAAGTGTTGAACTAGCTGATGAGCAGCGTT
Source organism: Anthoscopus minutus (assembly GCA_013399455.1). Classification (NCBI taxonomy): domain Eukaryota; kingdom Metazoa; phylum Chordata; class Aves; order Passeriformes; family Paridae; genus Anthoscopus; species Anthoscopus minutus. The sequence continues at coordinate 102,014 of VWYI01013333.1, forward strand.
TCTTTGGGAAGGTAGGAAGAGGATGGTTTCAGAGAAATATTTTGGTTTCTTTGAAAAGGTGTACACACTTTGGGTGTACAACAGAAAAAATATAACTGCTTTAGAAATTATTCCCAAGAAAACTTACAGCTGTTTAGAGGCAAGAGTCTCACAGGGGGAAGAAGAAGCACCGTGGGTTACAGGAGAGATTCAGAGAAGGCAGCCAGGCTGCCTGGATTCACAGAGGCACTGTCACATAAAGTCACATATAGACAACTGGCCTCCCAGCCTCCACTCCCAGATAGAAATAGACTTGTGGGATGTTAGAGGGGAGGAGGCAGATCAGAAAGGAAGAATTACCCTCCCCCTGACCTGTGCTAGATTTGTCTGCAGGCACAAGCAGTCACGGGGTCTGTGAAGCAGTAAGATAACATGACATGGCAGGACTTAAAAATAACATTGTTGATTGGAAAACATCAGTGTCCATTACATGGGACAGACTCCTGGGGATACATGCAAAAAGGTTTCCAAAGTTCTCTGCAATGGGAGTCCAGATCTTGAAAGGAGGATAGCAACAACAAATAACTTGTGGGAAAAAGACAACTCCCAGGTTTATTCAGTCACCCAGAGGATACTCTGAAACTGCCTGTTACATCGGGCTCTGGACACAGAAACACTGAGGTCTCCAACAGGTGCATTTCTACAGGTAATCAGACCTTACTGAAGTGCTTCTCTATATAACAAAGGAGGTCAGGAGAGTCTGTGTTTGGGATTAAAAGTGTTTAAGGCATGGATAGAACTGAAAAGAAAGCTGCTTCTACACAACCCAAAGTTGTAATAAAATATATAGGATTGCTTTGTATGCACTGAATAACAGGTAATTTCACAACTTCCAATACCCATACTTTGGACAAGCTTTTACAAACCAAATTCAATGAATTCTGCTCAAGGGACTCTTGCAACACTGTGGAGCATGCAATATCCACAGGTATTGCAACATCTAATTGCAAAATAAAGGCCATTTGCCTCCAAATCTCCTCATGCTCTTCTTCCAGCCAACAGTGACATTGTTACATGGAGATTATTTTCTTTTCAGTTTGTGAGTTGAATCAGCTCAGTGGCCATCTGACAGACACCCAACACACCCAAGTCAAGGAAAGTCGCAGAATTGCAAGGCCAGGAGCTAAGAAGGGGAGCTGTAATACTGAACTATTAGCACAGGAATTCTGGCACGGCAGTGCTGCTCACGAGCTGTTCAGCTGTACCCTTGGTTAGAGGCAAGAGTTCTGCAAGTCTCTTCTGTGTCCATGTGCTCCAGCCTGGACAGGAAATCAAAGCTGCACCCACCACACGTTGTGGCCACATCTCTAAAGAATCAGGGAGAAGCAAAGTTTTCCTGAACATTTTTCGACACAGAAAAAAATGACCCCATTATCTGAGAGCGACAAGCTAACAAAGGGAGTTTTTGAATACTCAGATTCAGAAATCAAGCACAGCACTTCACTACCACTGACCACAGAACAGTGGGTATCTTGAAACAGCCCCATCCCTTCAGCACTACTAATTATCCACTTCAGCTCATGGGCATGACAGAACACTTAATTTCAGTTGTGAAGCCTTACAAATTAAGTAGGTTGAAGGAGCCATGGTGGACCACCAGTGCTGATGTGGGGAAAGCAGTGGGGAACAGGAAGGTAGAAGGAGCAGGATTGCTTTGTCTCACCTGAAAAACTGAGAAATATCATCAGACTGTGTGACTTCTCCTGGTGGAGACTCTACTGGGTCTTCCTTTGTATCTCTGTGAGATTCTGTTGTTCGGCACTCAGACACTCTCAAGAAAGAGTGAGAGGAAGAGGTTACCTGATCAATCAAGTATTTCCTTCAGCTGCAGCTCTTTTTCCTACAGGAAGCCCTGGCTTGTATAAACCACTCAAGAAGCAAACATCAAAGGACTCCTCTATCACTTAGTCAGGATAATAGACTGTACTTGAACTCTACTCAGTGAAGTGAAACTTCTTAAACTAAGAGCTGGAGTTTAATTTGTTATTCCTGGCAAACTGCCCAAGAGGAAATGGATCCAGGGCAGAAGTTTGTTTGTTAGATAGCAGAGAGAGATTGACACTTTTATAATAAGCCACAAAAGCAGGGAGAATAGAAGGAGCTGCTGAAACTACTGATTATTCCAAGATCTGCTCTTAATGCTGCATCAGTTACAAGATCTCCTTTTAGTAATTGTCAAATAATGGAAATAAGAGACCATGAAACATTAGTAAGAAGGATTTTGAGCAGACATTCTGCACATGAGGCTGATTCAAAAGAATAGAAGGAAAAGGCACAAAATCAGCTGCAGCAGGTCCTTTACAGACTGAAATCCTTTCCTAAAGACACAAGGTACTGACTGCCAGTCCTGTCCACACTTCAGTGCATTGTATATCCATAGCTTGCCCACCAGTTTAAATAATGTGCAAGGAGCTCTCAGTAAGTGATAAGGTAAATTACAACTCAGCTAGGATCCCACTCCAGTCTGTTGTCCTGTAGCTCTGCTGCCTCTGTGCCTTGAGATATGGAAGCTCATGGGCCCTCTGGCCTACTGTGGCACAGCCTCAGTCACACCAAGCTCCAGAAAGCAAACAGAATACATGACCTGTGGTGAACAGACAGCAAAATGGTTTCACTGCTCTGAAATTCTTTGCTATGTTTTTCAAAACAACCAGCTACACCTGACAGACACACCTTAAGCAAAAACATCACATGTACTTTACCCAGTGATCTCTTAGGTGAGCTCAATTAAGATATCATCTTCTAAATGAGAAATCTGAAGTTGCTTTTGGACTTCAGGATATATGAGGGTTACTTCTTTATTATATATTAACAGTAAAATATTCCATGGTAACACCTGCCATTTTGAATTCTCTTTTACTGTCAGTAATTTACAAGCTGCATTAAGACAGACAATTCAAACTAATGAAAGCTCCTAACAGGAGCAAAGCAGTGCATTCACTATAAATACCAAGAAACTTCATCCCTTCAGGCAAATTTTTTAATATTTCTTTCCACTTCACTATGCCTGGAGCACAGTTTAAGGAGCTGATTAGGTATATAGATTTAAGAACAACTACAAATATTAAGAAATGCTACTGAGCACATTTGGTAGTAACTGTTCTGAAGTTCTTGCACAGATTTTGCAATGTGAAAGAATTCTAAATATTGTTATACCCCTTTTCCTGATGCTTTGTTCCTTTGGTAAAGCATTTTATTTAGAAAGGCTTTATCTAAAGGTTAAGCAGTCCCTACTGCAATCTCTGAATGAAACAGAAAAGCATGTTTAGATGTATGGTCCCAGCTGCCAGTATCCCATACCTGCCAAAACTTCCAGCCTGTGTGGACACTGGCAGCTCCCAGAGTACATTTGCCACCAAGTCCTGTCCTTCCATGTGGACAAGGCAGACGTAGATCCATCCTCAGACCATGCAGAAATGCAGAGAGTTTTCAGCTGTTTGGACCATTAATGCTATTACAGACATTCCTCATCATCCAAAGAATAAATAGCAACACACATGGAAGCATCCTGTGGATCAATCTGAGGCCATGAGCTGCCAAGCTGACCCATACTGGCTCTGCCATACACCACAAGAACAGATACAACATGAATATTGTCCAAATACATTTCCTGTAGTTTCTGCCTGGGTCTTAGTGAGATTGTCTCTTGGGATGGAAGGATTCATCAATAAGCATTCATCTATAATTAAGCAAATAGGCTACTGGAAAAATTTAATAGCAAATAAGTAATAATGATTTTCATACCATAAGAAGACAAAAAGAGAAACAGGAAAGCATGAAATCATATTCTGGCTTTCTCCACAAGAACCACAGAATAAATCATATGCTGTTCATATATTGCTTTCAGATTCTCACCCAATAGTTATTTTGATCAAATCTACAGCAATTCCTTAGATAAAAAGAGGAATGAGGCTGGTGGAGGCTGTTTTGTTCTCAAAGGCAAGATAGCTATAAACACATAACATCTTCACCTTTAAATTAACAATTTTAACTAATTGGGCTGTCACTTTTCCATCTGCAAACCACTAAGCATTTGCCTCCTAAGCTCAGGGAAAAAGCCTCCAGAGACTGTGAGTCAGTGAACAAAAACTGTTTTGGGTCCCATGGCAAAGAAAGTACTTTGCTCTCAAAAATAGATACATTTCTTGTGGGAAAAAACAGCCCAGCTCCTTCCTCTCCCATAGATAACAATGTAAAATGTCAGACACCTCCCAGGCTCCATTCCCAGGAGATCAATAGCATTGCAGTCATTACTTTGGTGGGTTTTTTCCTTAAAGGTTAATACATATCTAACCAAAAACTGTGACACAACAGCTCACTACTTATGGGAGGCATGAGGTGTGGAATGTCAGGCTGCCAGTAGTGTTGAACTGCTACAGCTGCAAAAAGCTACAGCAGGATTTGGGCACTTGGAGACAAAACTGAGGTGAGAGACAGGTAAAGATTGGATGCAGGGGAGCAGGCAGGGCCTGTGTTCAGTGAAAAACAGTGAGAGGCTCCAAAGCAAGGGGAGGAGGCTGCATGCAGGGAAACCCCACCTGCTTGCTTGTGTTTGCAGCAGAAAGCCCAGCAGAAAGCCACTCACTGTGCTGCCAGTATGTCCTGCAGGTTTGGGGCTGCACAGCAGCAGTAGAGCAATGTGGAGTGACACGCTAAAGATCACATTAAAGGGTAAAAACTGTTCCACTTGCACCTTTTTAATGTAAAGGCTTTCAGCCAGAGGGTTTGCAGCACCTGGGCCCCTGGCACAGTGACAGCTCTGCCAGAGCCACCAGGCCAGAGCCCTGTGTTGTTGGCTGGCACCTGCTGCAGGGCACAGCAGCCTCCAGGCTGCACAGGCTGAGCCCTGCTGGGAACCTGCACAGAGGGTCTGACAGCATCACTGCCACCCTCTGTGCCGCAGCACTGCACCAGGCTGCAGCTCCTCAGGAGTCTCTGCTCACCCCCAGCCCTTCTGGGCCACTGCACCTCACACCTGTATTAACTTTGTGCTGAGATTGCAGGCAGCCACTCCTAGGGCAGGGGCAGAAGCAAGGACAGATGTGAGGACACTCCCCAGAGGTGATCCTGATCTATCATTCTCATTTCACTAGATAAATTCAACACCAAATATACAGGAAAAAGAAAAAGAAAAATAATCCTGGACAGGCAGTTAAACTGAACCCCAGGCTGTGCAGTGCCACAGCAGGCTCCACAAAGCTCTTGCAGTCCCAGGGGAGTAAGAAAAGGGGGAGGAAACATCACAAGAGATGACTCTGCTTACTCACATCATTGGTGCAGACACACTTGTTTACATTTGATTGGCCTCATCTAAACTTTGCTGGAGGTTGACCATAATATTTACAAGCTGAAAGAACAATTATGTAGCTGAGAGCAGCTAAATGGAACAAAACAAACCAGAGACGTAGAAATCATGTCATTTGCTAAAGTCCAAAAAACAAACTAAGCCATCAGACCACACATCTGCCTCACGCTATATAAATTTACACCGTGGTACTATTTGTGCAGCTTTACAGCAATATGGATGTTCTTTTGAGTTTATAAACACTTACAGTGCTTATGTGCTCCATGTACTTATTTGTACCATAAAAATTTATATGGAAGGATATTTCCTATGCTCATCTGTTTGTTTACAGATTCTGCCTTTAAAAGACCAATATTCTTCCCTCTGAGGCCTGTTTACAGTCTGCACCTGTGATGGTTTCTTCAGTTTCAACCTCATGGGCTGTATTTCTTACATAACTGTTTTCCCTCTTTCAGACACCATTAATCATCTCTCTGTCAAGATCTTCTTCCCACACGAGGCTTTACTGTACATTCCTTGCATTTTCGTACCATGATGTCAGTACAGAATGGAACAAAGATACGAATTGCTCAAGATTTTCCTTCAAATGATCCCATTTCTACAAAGCTATATATAAAATAAAACCCTCATACTTACCATAGAATTTGGAAAGGAAAACAGGCTTGGGGAGTTGTGATTTTCTCATATTCCATATCCTTGTTTTTTGAAAACTAAATGGAAAATTATTTTGGAAAAATGAGTGCAGAAGTATGAGGACCAAAGCAAGCACAACACAACTTTGTAATCAATGGTAGAGCAACTAGACAAGTATGTAAATCACACTGCAAATGTTTTGAAAATAGTTTGTCAACCATGCTTGAAAAATTATGACTTTTTTCACACTTTCCAGTGTTTGGAGAAGTGAGATTGTTGCATGCATTTAACACCTTTTTGCCACTGCAAATGATTTAGGATAGCAAGATGAAGAGTGCCGAGATGCTACTTCCATTCATTTGCATGTTTCAGAGACAGGATGGACTCCAGATTTTTAATTATCATTTTCCTTTCATCAAAGAAAGCAAACGCTCTTAATCTGCCAAATCCCTATCCCTGGGCAAACATTCACCCTAGTGTGGTTTTATTGGACTCAAGAGTAGGTAGCTCCAAATAAGTAAAGATCTCTGCCTTATTTTGTTGTAACACAAACACTGTAAAGAGTACAGACTCCACATAACATCACAGCAAAGCATCAGAGGAGCAGTGTTGTAAGATATCTGGCTGTCAACCATCAGCCTATAAAAATACCCAGGCAGCTCGCTTCTCTGGGAGTGAAGAGACCTGTTTAGGCAGAACAATATTTGTTTTATTGACAGATTTTACTGTTATCTGTTACCCACCAGTGGGCTCCATTTGCAGTTTTCATCATAGAGTAATTGCTTATTAGAGACATTAGCAGGTTGTTTATTTGAAAACTATTATGCTAATAAGGAACAATCATAGTAGCAAGGTGTGCTCTTTACAACTTTATTTGTTTATCCTCAGGGACTAAACTTCTGAAACCTCAAACCTTTTGTTACATACTGAAAGATTTGGAAGTAAAATGTCTGAAGGGGTTTCTTTCACGCCTGAGAAATTTGTCCAATAATAATCAGTAGTTTTATTGCTATCATAAATAACAGGAGCTACCTCTGACAGAAGGATGTTCACAGGATTGAAGGCTATTCTGTACACAACCATTTACTAGCTAAGCAGTCTGGAAAAATTATGTTGCTGCTGTATTTGCATATTTTCTTATTATAAATGTTACCATATCTATAACATACCAACTTTAGTATATTATTAAGCCCAAAGGGAAGAAAGAAACCAATTGTAGCATAACTTCCAAGGCTCTGGGAAAGCACCTGTTTCCCTTATCCTCTGAGCTTTAGGGGGTTTTTAACCTCAGACTCGCCAATAAACACCCATAACGATAACCTGGATGGGATCAGTTATATTTACACATCCCAAGATTTCTAACAAACCAACAAGTACTTCCAGTACAATTTCACTCCTGCAAGAAAATACTTTCACCATTGACACAACTGAAATTTTTGCTATGCTACTGCTGTTCATTATTTTGTGCTGGGAGTATTTGTATAGAATCACTTTCAGGCAAAAATTAAGAAAGCAGCCTTACAATGGGTAGTGCCCACAAGCAGAGTAGAGTTGCAGATTCCAACCTAACTGCATACCAAAGCAACAAGACATAATTATTTATATACCAGTAGCACACAGACCTAAATTTGGGATCACGTCCCAGAGTCATTAAATGCAACATAAACATGTAGGTAAAAAACATCCCAAACCAAGAGGATCATATGTAAAATGATTTAAAAAAAAAAGCAAGCAAACAAAGAAGAGCAAACAAACCACAGAAAAGAGAAGAAAAAGAGGGAAAGAACAAGTTTGCATGAGGACTGACCGAACACAGCTCACCTCCCGCCTGTGGCTCACTTTGGCAGCCATCGAGTGGAGGATGTGGCTTTGGATTAAGTAATCAGACAAGTCGATGTAAAAATGGAAACCGAATAGGCTGGATTTTGTTATGTAAATATATAGATACTAAGCACTCTAAAGATCCTGGTGTATTTCCCTTCTCTCTGTTTCTGTGTACATACAGACCTGCATGTATGCTCATGTATGACTCATAGTGAAGTTCATTTAATCTTATTGCAGTGTAAGTAAAATGCTGAAAGATGAGGTAACAATGCAGGGAATCAGACATATTCTATCAAAATCGCATGTGTCTGTGGGCTGGAGTCCAAAGCCAGCAATCCTGGTATGCTTTGGAAACTTTTACTCTTGAAATTGAGTGAGCACAGATACTACCTGACTTCTTTTGATACTGCTTTTACTTCACTGACTTCCTATGAGGAAAGAGGGGCAGAAGGAGATGAATTCTTACATCAACACGTCTTGCAGTAGTCTCTGTAACTGTGTAGAGGCAAACTGTAACAGCAAAGAAAAGAGAAATATATAAAAAGCACAATGTTTTGTTCTGAAGCCACTCTTCAGGAAGGAGATCTGTCATATTACATGATACTTTACGAATCAATGCTTCCTTCCAAACATGGGAGATGTTGCTTCAGTGCTGCCTTTGTGCCAGAAAAGTCTCCCTGACTAAGGGCTGCTTCACTTCATAGCATGTGCAGAGTTCCTAGGGCTGAAAGCTCAGCTCAGTATCTGTGACTGGGTGCCCTTCCAGCCAAGCCCCTGCTCTGTCTGGTACTCAGCCCCACTAAGCTACACCAGAGGATCCCATCTGTGCCAAAGGATTTCCCTGCATCTAGAGTGGCAGGATAAAAGCCAGCTTTAGACAGCTGAGAGCACATAACAGCATTTGATGTAGTCCCATGCTTGAAGAGATCATTTCAGCAACTCCTTGAAACAGGCCTGTGCCAGTAAGGTTCACCCTTTAAGCCTTTAGTGTAAATTGCAGTGCATACTCTTCTGGTGCGTGCTTAAGCAGAACGCCAGGCTCACAACACCTGATCCAGCAGAACCAGTAGTGGGACAGTCCCTTCTGCTTATCTTTGCCTGCCCCAGATTTTGCAGGCTGCTTGTTTCACCCTGCGAACACACAAGGGTGGCAGCCTTAGTATGACAGCTTTCCAGCCTCCTCCTCAGCTACTTACATCAGCTGGCAGAAATTCTTCAGAGATGGCAAGAGGGCTATTTACAAATAGTGTTTATTTTTATGGAATAGCATATGCAGCCAGCTGCATGTTCTCTTCATCAAAAAATCTTGTCATCTGAATAGCCTTAAGCTACTCTCCTGTGTCTCTTGTCCCTCTTGATCCCTTTTTTTTAAAAAAAAAGAACACTCTGCCACTTCATGGTGTGCTTTTAGAAGCATGGTCTTGTTTGTTAGCACAAAGACTATGGGATGGCTTTGAGAAGAGCTCTCTGTTCCAGCAGGTTTATATTTGAAGGTAATGAAGTCATGAATGGGATCAGCCTGTTTCTCACTTGCAGGGGCTGAGCCTCAAGCTGGACCAGGCAGACCAGCAAGGCAGATTTGTGTCCAGTTGTGCTGCAACACCATGGCTCTAAGGCCCTTCTCTCAACTCACCCTCTCTCCAGGTGGTTGGTAAGGGAAATTGCATGTGAGGTTTGTCTTGGTTTCCAGTCTAAAATCTACTGACTGTAGCTCTGGTCACAGTCTAGCTCAGGAAGAGAAAGACCTGTGCTGGCTTCACACACAAGTGACTACCAGTGAAAAAATATCAGTGACACCACAGTAGAGAGGAACAGATGAGCTGAGGCCTCATAGTGTACCCAGAAACACCTGAGGGAAGCAAAGCCAGACTCAGGCAGCTCCAAAGTCCCACTCTCTCCACTCCTGTCACCTCCCCTTGCAGCGGCGCTGCCTGGGCCCTACAGCCGCTGCACAGGGTGTGACAGAGAGGGGACACCCTCTAGCTCACAAAGCAGGGTGACAGCACCTTGTCACTCCTCTGCCTCACCCCTGTGCAGCTGCTGGATGGGAAGGCAGTGTCTCCCAGAGACACTGCCAGTCTGACTGGGAAGTTCCAGGTGTAGAATTGTCTCTGAACTGCGATGAGCCATGATGGCTCAAAATTGCCATTTTAGTTCTTGCCCAGGAAAGTAAAGCTTGCACAAAATACATTGCTGAAAATAACTTTTTTTTCCTCCACTCTTTCCAATATCTTTTTTTTCTTCCAGTTTTGTTTGGTTTTATTTTTAGGCTGGTTTTAGTGTCCAGCAAGAACACTAGAGGAGCAGAGAAGGTGGGGATTTTTCTCACTGTTCAATGGGACTGAGCAGCCCCAGACCTCTCAACTCTAGTTTTGCATTACTGCCCTGCCTTCCTCTGGGGATCAATTCAGCAGCACTGTTTCGGTTATGTGCTGGATATAGACTTAGTTCTCCTTTCTGCTGTTCCTGCAACTCCATTAAATTTCCACTGGATATTTGAAAACAACATTATATATGTATATACATACAGACACATAAAACAGTGCTCTTAAAAAGAGTTTACATCCTGGGAGGAAGCCAACATTGATTTCTTTAAATTCAGAGTAACTCCTGACTTCTGAAGGAGTTCATGTGTCTGAGAACAGCAGGAAATTTGTCTTTCAGTGTTTCTGCTTATCATTCATCAGGGTTCTGGAGTATATTCACATCTTTGTAAGGGCCTGAAGAAGCTTCACTAAAAAGCCTTGTTTCCATTAGCAAATCTGTAAAATTGAGGGGCTGACATGTGGGACTGCATGTAGATGGACCACATTCATTGGTCCTTGCTCCCCTGCTCTCCAGCTGCAGCACTCAGCTCCCACACAGCACCAATGCTACTAAAGCCTCAGCATTTTATCCACTCGTTCATTAGTCACAATGCAGAATGAGCCTGTGAAGTATTCGTATTTTTATGCAAGCATAGGAGCTACCAGGACTAAGTTTGGGTGATGTCCTGAATGGTGAGAAGTTCAGGTAATGAGCACACTGGGAATCAGTAAACATGCTGCTAATAATCCAAGGAGAAATGGCTGCTGCCATAGATCACCTTGTCTGTGAAAATATTCTGAAATGACAACATCAGCCTCTATATTTGAGAGATAAATTATCCAGTTTCTTTAGCCTCCCTCAAACTTTATCACACACACAAAGAAAAAGGAAGGATAACAAAAAGAAATCTATCTGAGAAGCCATTTATTTTTATCAGCCTGGACCTCTGGGACATAGTTCATGCAATTTCTCCTCTGCACCATTCCCCTTCTTGGAGTCATCACACTTAGGCAGTAAAACATCTAGTTTTAATAATTGTCAAAAAATTGGCAACTCCTGTATATGTAGAGTCCAATACGGTGTTAGGCTAAGTCACAATCTGGCACCCAGGTCAAATTTGGGCTTTTTTCAAGGTCAGAATTGCTTAAAGGCAGCCCCCAGAGATGGAGCACAGATACTTGACTTGAACAAACTAGCTCTGGAAGAAGTATATTCAAAATGAATGAGGTGGTTGATAAACTCCCAGGACAGAAATGCCCTTTGCTCTGCATTAAGAACAAAAAGGCAGGAACAAGGACATTTATATACAGTGGGTGATGGGACACAAAGGCAATGAGTAAGGCTGGATTTACCTTCACGTGTTTCTCTACTGCCTGTAACTGGCAGAGTTTCAGAGGAGGGGGATCCTTGTCCTCTGGGACTTCTGAGGCTCATGACTAAGAACTCTGCATGTTGTGTTCAGCAGCAGGATGGTTTTCCATGCTCCACACTGAAATCTTCCCAGGGCAACCTCTGGCCACCATTTCTGCTTCCACCTGCCAGGAAAGTATTGGCCCTGCAGAAACATCTGCAAACAAACCCTCTCAAACAGCAACAGCCACAAGTGAGTGTGTTTTAAATGGTACAGGAACACAGAACAGTTCTTTTCTAACCAGAAAAAGGCTGCTGTCAAGTGATTCAATTTCCCTGCTAAATTGTATAGTAAAAAACAAATTGCATGTAAAGACCATGTGACTGGGAACGAAAAGCCTCTCGTTGAAAGCTTTCATTTGCCCTTTATCACACTGTTTTGTTTCATATTCTATAAATATCTCATGTGCACTGTTTTTCCTTTTGGCCTCATAACTATGAACTGGTTCCTCACTGGCTTTGCAGTCTGAAGAAAATCTCTGGAGAATGCTTTAAGCACATTTAATAGAATCTAACAAGTGGATTGATTTCAAAACAGGGCTCAGCTGGTAAATTTAAAAATATATTATAATCATAGCTGTTTGTAATAGATTCATCTCCTTCTGTAGCAGAAATCAGGAATCAGAGTAGCTTGGTTTCTGCAATCTGATTTTAGTTACAGTTAGGCTGCAATTTATTTTTAGTAACAAACTGTTTCCCTGAGACAGATTTGGTTGCTCAGTAGCATTGGAAGCCTTCTCTACAAAAAATATATTGTGAAATTTCCTTTTAGCTTTCACTAGATCCACCCATTTAAACATAAACTCCATTCTGAAAAGACAGAGATTTGATTATCCATCTTGTCATTGACAGATGATAACGATACTGAAAATTAATTGTTCCTCTTCCCTAAATGTTTTGCTCAGTATCACCACACAGATTCCCTTTCAAAAGGCAGGGAAATCTGTTAATCTGCATTATGAGCTTAATGAAAAGAAGTGTAATTGAAAAATTGTTGTAATGAAAGAGAGCAAAATACCAGTTGTGTTGGATTTGTGATTTTATACCACTTAACTACTTCATCAAAACATTGGCTAGGGGAATCCTCACAGTGACTCCTCTAGATGGGTTAATTGGCAGGTTGGGATCCAAATCATTGCCTTCACCAACTGATCTTTCCAGAGAGAGTTTAATCTGCTTTGCTTCCCATTTCGCCACTGGTGTCAGCCCACGCTGCTGCAGTAGCAGCCTGGTTTTACTTATTAATCAGTATTTTCCAAGCCATTTTCTCTGCTATACCCACCCAGGTAACCTCCAGGCACATGGACTCCTAACACTCTGATCTGCAGCATCAGAAGTGCCAGCTTTGGTCAGGCCAAGGCCCCTCCAGGCTCCCTGCAGCAGGAGGAAAGCTTTTACCCAGCCGGGGCCGTGGTGTTTCATGGCTGCCAACGCCTGTTCTCCAGATGTGCCGAGCTGGGCTTATTAAGGGTTACCCCCAGCAAGCAGGTTCACTTCAGCTCACCCCTGTGGGTGATGAAAATCACCCCTGCAGCACACCACTCGTCAGGAGATGGTGATCCTGACACAGAGCAACTTCTCAGAGTTGTGGTCCTGCAAAGCACAGCTCCCTGCTGCACCCCACATCCTGGGGTGCAAGTAAACTTGCTTCTGCAAAATATTTACTTTACTAAAGATGAACTCTACCAGGTGCTCAAAGGAGCTAATTCCAAAACTGGCAATGTCAGGGTTCAGATGGGCCATGTGGCAGATTTGGAGCACTGTGGGTTTGGGTTTTTTTAATTCTTTATCTCTTTTAGTCACTCTTTATTAGGTGTCATGGTTCATTTAAATTATTTTCAAGATAGACAAGCTATTAGAGTGGATTGCAATCAATGCCTCCCTTAAGCTTCAGCCACTATGATGTCCTGACAGTTCAAATGTTACATAGAACTTGTGAAATTCAAAGACCACTTATTTTAACTTCTTTGATTTACCAAATGATGTAGTACATTTCCATACAATTTCCCAGAAAAATAAATGTTTCCCTAAAAACACTGTTTATTTTTGTTATTTCAAGCAGTATTTTCATATCTAATCACAAGAAATAAACCTCACTTTACTTTAAAAATATGAATACAATCTTACCAGTTAATTGTCATGGCATTACAAAAATACCACTGAAATGGATATGAAAATTACTCAGATCAATTGGTAGAGCCTTTTCATAAGCCAGGGAGTACAACTCCAATTCATACATGTTTTCACACAGAGCTTTCACATTTATGTCCATGCTTGATTTTGGAAATTATGTCATTTCCTGATGTAAAGGACTCAGACTTCATAGATTTTTCACTGAAATCACAGCAGCTGATTAAAAAAATTCTTAACCCCCTTCTTGTAACTAACCTTGACCGTTTGACCCTGAGAGGTTTAACAGCTAATTGCCTCTTTGAGGGAGGGGTCTGAAAACTGTGGATTTCAAAGAAAAACAGAGAGAAAACATTTTATCTTTGACATTAGTGTACATGTAGGCAGTGGCAACCTTCTGCTGTGGGTTTGCCTTGTTTCAGTGGCCTCCATCCCGAGAGCGCTGTTATTGGAGCAGGAATGTGGGTGCTGGTGTCTGTGCAGCGCCACAAACGGCCCCGCATTCTTGGCATATTTGGTGGCCTGCATCAGCCCCGCTTGGAACAAAAGCTCTTGTTTGGACACATCGCTGCAGACTGTTGCCTGATGCAAACTGTCTGCTTCCTTCTGAACTTCTAAATAGAAATGATAGATCTGTTTGTAGTTTTTTAACAGATCTAGCCTCAGAAAACCTATCTGACACTGCCTAAATAGGAGCTGCCTTTGGCATCCAGGTTTGTTTTTAATTTACAGCACATTCTCCAGCTTAATACCCAAAAAACAAAGGCAATTTAGACATTAACTCTAGCTATGTGAGGATTCTACTTGAAACAAAATTCAAATGCGTGCTATGAACACAGGTGTAAGTGCTATTTGAAGGATCATTGCAAATGCTGATTAAAAAGCTGCATTCAGAACTGCACACAGCAGTTTCACTGGCATGTCTGGATATTCAGTATGGCCTCTCTGTGAGGCATCTGTGTAGCATCTCCTGCAAAGAAACATCCCCATCCACAAGCTGCAGTGGGGTAAAAGTTAGCTCCCACGGATTCCCTGTCACAGGCAAAAGGGAACAGAAAGGTGAAAACCTCAGAGGCAGGGCTGGCTACTTTCCCTGCTTGCTAGGAGACAATTTTGGTAGGAATAGAGAGTAGCAGCTCTGTTTTGAGCAATAAATGAATAAATTTATTCCTCTACTATCAAGGCAAAGCATTCCTTCTCATGAGAAAAAAAAATCTTTGGAGAAATCAGATAGGGACATTGAAAGGTCCTGAAGCAAGAACAACCATCTCCATGTCCTTTCTGAGAGGTGTTTCACTCACCTGCCCTTTAACATCATCACAGATTTCATAATCACCCAAGGAATCTTTTCCAGTACTTGCTATCCCCGATTTGGACAGTTGTTGTTTTGGGGTTTTTTCCCTGTTATTTTAATGCCTTCTTTGGAAATTTTCTGCTGCAATTTAATTCATGAATTCCTGTTGCATCTTCTGCAGGGACTGGACTGTCTCTAAGCATCATACTGCTCTTCTTTTCAGCAGCCTTTTCTGAATTTGAAGACTTTTGTAATTTTTCTTCCGGTCTTTTATTCCCTATACAATCCAAATTGTTTCAGGCTGCCTTCTAGGTTTGTTTCCTATTTGTTTGATCATTCCCACTTTGGAATCTCTCCAATCAACCCACATCATTCTCAAATCTACCAATCATCTTAAGATGTCCTCTTGGGACATTATTACCACATATGAAACCATGTTTTCCCAGCCAGGTTTTAAAATGACATCTACTAAGCTGAGGGTTGTGTCTTCAGTGCACAGTTAACTTGAGTTATTTGCACTTGAGTTAACATCTCCCTAGTCAACCTCACATCAGAGTCCCAGGAACAGAGAAGTGAAAGGAATCACAGGAAATCATCTCATCTATATCCCATCTTTGAGGCAAAATCAAGTACAATATATCTACAGTCTTTTTGAAATACTCCAGCAGCAAAGTCATCATGACCTCCCTGGGCCATCTTCACATGAAAAATTCTAAATCCCCATTTACCCCTTTCTAAATCCCCAAATACCCATTTACCCACAACTGCCTCAGTCAGCTGTGTGCCCACCTTACCACATAAACTCAACACAGTTTGCCTTCAAGAATGTCATGTGGGATGGTGTCCTAGCTTGTCTTTGCAATACAGTTCTACCAGATCTACCATGCACAAGTACAGACTGGTATCATGATAATTATTTATCACATTTGTAAGGACAAGAAAGATTTTGAAAGTTTATTGAATGCTTTATGCCATTATTCATTTTTAATATTAATAAGCATTAAGGTTCTCTAAATTCTACATGGCTTCCTCTTTCTCAGCTGTCCTTGTATTTTCAAACACAGGTAATGCATTTGTCTTCTTGACATCACCAGGAGACTCCTCATTTCTTACAGAGAATGACAGATAAGTAAGGGTTGGCAATTTTTTTATATTATAGGATATTGTATCAAGTCCTGCTGACTTGCATATTCTTTCTTATCTGTCAAGTACACATGACCTATTCCTTTTTAGTCCTGTTTTTATTAAAATAAACTAGTTTAAGCATCTGGTCATAATTCACCTTCTCTGTAGTAGTTGAAAAGAGAAAGACATCAAAGAGATGACCTCTCATTTGTTCATTTCCATATTAAGCAATAAACTTCTACTTTCCTCCACTTTGGTTTCTTAAGTATTTTCTTGCTATTCTTCCTTCTTTCCTTTTGGCTTCCTTCCTGAGCCTTCCAACTCTCCCTTGTGTCCCTGAAATCTCTCATGTCAGTCCCTGCAGGAGAAACACACCTTTGCCATCCTCTCCTGCCCTGCTTAGTGCAATAAGCTTTGCTGATGTCTCACCCTGCCCTGTCTCTGGGATTGTTATCCCAGAGCAGCTGCAAGCTGCCCCAGCCAAGGCACACAGGGATTGATTCCTGCACGGAACAACCGCGTTAGCAGCTGGAAAACCACGCTGCCTCCAGCCTGGCCTGCCTGACCGGGCAGGACACTGGGTTCAGCCCAAACAGCACCATGCCCAGCTGAGTGGCTTCTGCTTTCCTAACAGAATACACCTCACAGGTCCTGTATGGCCAAGGCAAGCCTAGAGAGCACTGTTAAAAATAGGCTAGAAACTGTTGTAAAATAATTGTTACATATGTACTGTTAGTTTGTTATTGGTTTGTTATTTGTATTTGTTATTTATACTGTTATTATATTGTAAAAGGGGTTAAAAGGGTAGTTATAAGAAATGCTGTACTACACATAAGAAAATCACCACACCCCAACCAAATCAGCCAGAATAAACATAACTAAAGTGCATCATCAACCCCAGCGAAACGAGCCAGCCTAAACAAAAACTATAATGGGCCAATCGAGCGCCTTAAACCTTCACTCAAATGAAAGGATCCAAACAGAAACCAATCCAGAAGGACAAAAAACAGGATAAAAAAGGGGCACGACCCGAGGAAGCCGCGCCGCTCCACCTGGAACATCGGGGACAGGACACGGCTGCTGAGAGGAGCCGAGCGCCGCTGCTGCAGCGTCCTCGGGAACGCTCCTGGGCCCCCAGGCTTTAGGTCTCTTCTTTTTACAATAAATGCTGAAATCGCTCCTAGTACCGGGAGTCTGGTCCCGTTTTTAACACCCACCATGAGAGACGTAAGTGAATGCTTCCCTTTAATTCTGCCAGAATGAAACACAAGCAACAGGAGACACAGCAGAAGCACAGGCCTGGCTGCCCTCTCACATTTGAGCTCCACTGGGGACAAAAGGGTAACAAAGTTTGACTCTTTGAAAATTTGGTTGCTTCTTCTCTGCTTTTACACAAATTCCTTTGTCACACAGGGTGCACAGGAATGTTCTGAGCCCACAGAAAATCTTCAGTCCAACTCTTAATGAGACAAAAGGTTTCAGGGAAACCCAGATGAAACAGGACAAGGCATAGTAATACAGAAGGACCCTATTGATCTGCTTTACAAATGGAAAATACTGAGAAGGTAATGTAAATAGGAACAAGCTGCAAGAAATGTTCTGTAACCTTAAATTAACTACCTAAGAGCATGGCAGGCATCTTGCTGATAGTTCTGCACTTGACATAGCTTCTACAGTCATACAATCCTAGCAGCTTCAGTGGGAAGGAAAATGAAATCCTCCAGTCCGTAGGGAAAAGTCACAGTTTATCTCTAGAAAGCATGAAGCTGCAAATCTGAAAAGATGCCAAAGTTGACAGTTAACTGCCACATACTACTGAAGTCTTTTTTTCCGCCTTCTTCTTAAACTCTTTCTTCCATTCCCAGGCCAGATTCGAGTTTGGAAGTCAGTGAATGAATTCCACAAGTACTACAGTTTGTACTTTCCTCAACAGCTCAGAAGCGGAGGTATCAGATTTCACAGCCCTGTGAGGAGGCTGGCACGGCTTCAAAGCACTTCTGAAATACCTCTCACTTTATCCGGAGGAGACAATGGCCTCTCCCAAGGGACCTGCCGCAGCTTCCCTCCCAGAGCCGACTGTGACTCATCCCAGCTCCGGCAAAGTAACCCCAACATATCGGGGGTTTCACAACCTTTTGCCAAGGCAGAACTTACCTGGGAAGTCTGAAGCAAATCAGACAGCACTGAGCGATCTCAACATTTTTAAAGATGTCTTGGGCCTGTCGTGATTCAAAAATGGGTTGGATTCAAGTCCCATGTTGGCTTCAATGTGCTGGCCCTGATGGAAAGCAAGTGCTTTCGACAAGCTCTTTTAGTTACCAAAAATAGCTTTGTACTACATCATCAAAACGACACAATCTTTAATTTTTCTCTTGACTGCAGTTAAATTTTAAAGAGACAAATGGATCAGTTCCAGAATTTATAAAGACAGGTCTCATAAAACTTTCCTATCCTGAATTATTTCAGAGACAGCCATTTTTGAAAGACATCATTTTCTCCTTTCTCCTTTGATATTAAGAAAAGTCAACTTTCCTAGTTCCCTGCATAGATAGAACATACAGGATTTTGTATATTTTTGCCAATCCATTTACAATCAAAAACTTTCACTCCATCTCAGGAATGGTTGCAAATATACATACAAGGGCATGCCAGAGAAATGGATTTTTAGTTGGAATAGCAAAATTAAATAAGAAATAGGAACATAAGAAGAAAAACAAATAGATACATAAAAGATAAATAGATATAAATATATCAAGATCAGCAAAACTAAGTAAATACTGCACAGAAAATATCCTTCTAAGCTCCAGGTCAGTGGAAAATTTTAATTTATAACTGTATCATGTGCAACAGAGCTGCTGCAATTCCAAACATGACAACTGGGTGATATATGGCATTTCTTATATGTCCTAGTATTTCAGTTATTAAATGATAAGCTGAGAAACAGTAACACAGAGACAAGTGACAATAAAGCTGGTGAAAGGATTAGTCGAAATTTGTCAAAGCGTGATGGAAAATATGGGAAGAACAAAACATGAGCTGCATTGGTGCTTGGAAAAAAACAAAACTCAAACCACTTGAGAATTTGAACCAAGGTCAAAATGAAACACTAGACACATTCACGAGGCAAGATGGCACATATTTGGATGATCCTCAGTAGAAAAGCTTGCTAAGGGAAAGGGAAAGGGAAAGGGAAAGGGAAAGGGAAAGGGAAAGGCCAGCTGAAAGCATGGCAGTCAAGTGCTCCATCATCCCCTCTCCCTCTTCAGAACCTACTGGAACAAACTCTGTACAGGCAAGAAACAATCTCAGCATTGCTGCTTGGCCATGGGTCTCCTCACTGAAGAGCAAGGAGAAATAACTGCCAAGTTTCCAAGTTTTCCAGCAAAATACCCTGATTCCTTAATCCCTTCTCATCCTGTTAATGTGGTGCTCTGCCCCTGCTCTAGCTCAGTCCAGCCCCTGGATGATGAACAGGTCACATGGCTTTGCTGCTGCACAGCCCTCACAGCACTGCCTTACCTGAGTGATCCATGGACAAAAATCAAAGCAAAAGACTTTCCAGTTAAATTTGCAGCTGGCTCCATCCAACTGTGCTGGTTTTCCTCTGTAGGGCTGGCAAGGTTTGAGTGCTGAGGAATCTATCCTGCTCTGTTGTTTCCATCCACAGTTGATGTAACTGAATTACTTCAGGTAGGTTATGAGAGTGTTGAAACTGCCTTCCAGAGCCTCAGCCCTTAAATCATGTCAAAGAAATGAGCCATTCTCAGGTGATGCTACTAAATTTGGGAATCTCCCACCAGTACTGAATGCAAAGCTGTTGAGCCCAACACCCAGTGCATCTCCTTCCTCCTCCTTTCCAATAATCTCATCATGAAACCTTTATATTTTTCTAACTTCCAATGCTGCAATGATGTTTCAAGCCAAAGTACCAAACACTGTAAAGTCAAGAATCAACTGCATGTTCCTTGAGGCAGAACCGTCACAAAATTCAAAGGCAAAATGAAAGAATCTTTGAGGATACAGTTTGCTTTCTCTAATGAGTCCTCAGAAACAGCAGTGGGGGAAGCAAGGTTTAAAAAAGGAATTATTTTGAGATAACATTTTAAAAGCAAAAAAAGTAGAATTTGAAAACATAGCACATAATAAAGATCAGCCACAAGCCATAGTACTGGCTGCAGTTTCAACTTATTTAAACTAAAGTATGCTGTCTCTTTTCCAGTGTAGGCTCTATGAGCCCATATATTGTTGAGTAAACTTTTTCCCATGAAACCATTCCCACTCCAGTTCAGAGATAGGCATTATGGTCAAGCCATGTTTCTAACAATAATGTTTGGTTTGGCAAGTTGCAGTGTGGTTATCTTGGCAAACATGCTTTAGCCTATGCCATTTATTTGGTCCCAGTACATTCCAAATTATTTTGATGAAACTTCAAGTGTGATATGAAGAGAAAGTCATAGCTAGTAAATCACCTGGAAAGATCCATAAAGGACAGGTCTTGATGGCCCCACCCTGCCAAAGAAACAACACTGGGTTGCTGATCTGTTACAAATTAGAAATGCTTACAGTAAGAGCATTAGTTCTTTTTATTGCAAGAAGACAAGGAAATATATACAGCACAAAGAATAGTAATATGACCCTCCAGCAATGCTCACCCTCAAACAGAAGGGTCATAATTCTGAACAGCAGTCAGCACTTGAGTTCATAAAGTTACTGAGGCAGTTGTCACAGCATTCTCCCTCTCTCTCTTTGTAAATTGTTATTTGTGTGCATGCACATGTATGTGCACAGGCACACACTTTTAAATATGTGGATTATTAACTGAAAGGTGGGAGTTCACATCAAGCAGGATGAGAGAGTTGTTTCTCTATCAGCGCTACCTCGCTTCAACAGAACAAAACAGAAAAAACACTGCAAATGGCAATGAAACAAAAAGAAGATATTTAAGTCCTGAAATGAGGCATGATCCATGTAAGCATGCTTTCCTTGTGGTGTCCTTGATAGGATTGCTGCTCTTTAATGGTGCTGTAACAATTGAAATGCTTTTCCTTCAAATATTTTTTTTCAAATAATTCACAATACTTACAAATAATATAAATCTTTTTGTAGACCTGAATACCTTAAGAAGCTAGTATCAGAACTAGGAAATGGCTTGGTTCTCAAATATGGGCCATAACCTCAGAGCCCAATGTAAAAGACAGCATCTGTCAGTGCCTTGCACTTGTGGAAATCAGGCCAAGTCCAAAACCTACAAATAAAGATACTTCCTATGTCTGTCCCATTAATGTAATTTCCAATGACCTAGTAAAAATGTCATTTGCTTTTAAAACAATAAATAGAAAAAAATCATAGAGCCTAGTTCTGATTTCTGTTCACACAGTTCTTCCCCACCAATGTTCAGATTCACTTCTCCAGCTTTAAGCTGTCCTCAATAAGAAACGCAGACACGAAATCCCAACTTTCCATCTTCTCCCAACCCAAACACTGCCTGCTCAGGAGTTAAGAATAGCAGCAGAAAGCTGATAGAAAATTGAGAAAAGGGGAACATTTGGAAATTAATGCTTGGATTCACAGCATTATCAGGATAGTCTGA
Organism: Anthoscopus minutus; assembly: GCA_013399455.1. Classification (NCBI taxonomy): domain Eukaryota; kingdom Metazoa; phylum Chordata; class Aves; order Passeriformes; family Paridae; genus Anthoscopus; species Anthoscopus minutus. The sequence continues at coordinate 123,671 of VWYI01013333.1, forward strand.
CTGACAGCTAATCTTAGATACATCTATAGGAAATTTCATTATTTCATTTCTTTCACTGTACATGGAACAGGAAGTATTACGCAATGACTACAGTTAAATGTAAATATATGGCCTCTTAATTTCACAGGCATTCTTCAGATATTATCTGAACAGGTAGGCAGATTTTTATATATTTGTCTTTCCCAGAAGACATCCCTCAAATCAAACAGCAATAGGAGAGGATTATGTAATTTCCTGAGCAGCCTGCTGCAGAAGCAAGAACCATACACAGACCTCTCTCACATGGACAGAGGTCCAGGTGAGCTTTCACCTGCAGGAAAGCAACTCCAAAGTTACTTACCTTGGCCAACAGAAACTGTTGAACCACAGCCCACCTCACAGGGGTGGGCTATTGAGTCCTGGGTGAACACTCAGCATCCTCTGGAACACTTGCAGTTCAACATTTCCTCCAATGGATGAATACCCAGCTTTAAACATATCCCATAGGACATGTGCATCTTAACAGAAATCAAATCATAGCTTGAAGCCCACAGAAAAGCCATCATGTCATGTAATGCAGTAATGAAAAACTACCTACGAAATACAGATGTTAACACTGTTGGGAGATAGAAATAGAGCTGAGTTTTCCAGAGCAATTAGTGACTTCTGGTTAAGCTGCAGTCGGTGCTGTTGGAGCATTTACTGATTTTACACATATACATTTGTACACACAGAATTTTCTCAGACAGTCACTCTGATGCTTTTCCCATTTCCTCTTTCCTTATCTTCTACAGTTTCACCTAATTCCCTTTTTCCTTCTTTTGAATCAGAACACACCTATACAACAGTGCATTTTAGGTCCTTCAAGAAAGAAGAAACAAACACAAATAATTTGCACTACTCTCTGCACAGACAAACACACTTCTGTGACACTGTCTTTTCCTTTCAGCACATCAGTTTCCTTCAACAAGCTGCACTCCAGCAAAGGACTGGAAAAACACATCTTAAAAACAAATTAATTAGCTTCCTACAAATTAATTCTTTCCTTTCTGTATTCCTAAAGCTTTTATCTATGATTTCCTCTTTTAACAATAAAATTGATTAAAAACAAATTACATTTCTGTAGGCATTGATTTGCTAAAGCTTTTGATAGAGCCCGTTCCGGAAGCATTATCCGATCCCATAGATCCTGCTTGGGAAGCTGCCACGGGCTCCAGACAGCGTTTGAAGTGTAGTTATGCAATGGATGCCACAATGCCTGAGCAGGCAAATGATCGGGCCTTTACAAGGGAGCCTTGGGTAGATGAGCCGTTCACACCGCTCCGAGCTGGGCTCTGTGTGCCGGAGCCGCAGCTCCCTGGGCACGGGGAGGCTCAGGGTGTGCTCAGAGGCTGCAGCACAGCGACCACAGAAGTGGTCATTGGGAGTAGTTCAAAACGCTTCACAAGAATGCTTTGATGCTATCCAGAGCAGTGCTACTGGCCGGTAGCTAAACTATAATTATGCTGGCTGGATCAGAAAGTCAGGGTTGAGTTGCAAGAATTCCCTTCTCCGCTCACCCGTTCCAGACCTTGATCAAGGCCAATGTACTTTTGGGAAAGTTCAGTTCCAGTGAAAATGTAAGCCTACAGCTGAAAACCTCCTGGGCTGAGTTTTTGTTTTAAAATCTAGGTCAAGTCATTCTCATAGCAGTGGCAGACTTTCCATGCAGGTGGGGATACTCTGTGCACAAGAAGGTACAAACAAAGACATGTTTACAAAAATCTAACTGTACGTGTTAGAAAGAAACCAAATTAGCATCAGTTCATTATAAGCTTTGTCTCTGGCCTGGCTATCATCGGTGATGGGGATTTTGTTATGCAGTGAAACAAGAGAAAGACAGACCTTTAAACAATTGCCTCAAGCATGTAAGTCCTGTGTTTATTCCTAGGAACATGTTCATGACGTATAAAACTGAAGGAGGACCAGTTTGACCATATGGACTGCAGGAAATTACTCCATCATGACATGTTCTGATTGCTCTGTGACCAGCCTAATTCTCACTTGTTTTGTTCAGGTCCATAACCACCATGCACCTGAGCAGTGGCACTGAACTCGGTGTGTCAGGGGTGAGTGATCAGCACTGAGATTTCCCACCAGGCTGGGCAGGGTGCAGCCACTGCCTGGGCCTGGCAGAGCTGTGGCATCGGCCTTGCAAACACTCCTGCTCCAGGGGCACGGCCGTGGGCAGGGGCAGGGCAGCGCTGGCCCCTGGCTGAGCCCTCCTCTGGGGTCACTTGTGCTCAGCAGAGACCAGGTAAGGCCAGAGGCTCGTAAGCAAAGTTGGATTCAGCATCCAAACTCCACTTAGATCGTACCATTTCCCTGGGCAAAGATCACAGTCAGGACTTTGTCAGGCTTTTCCCAATCCTTGTTGTCTGTTTTTACCCCACTGCATCCCTCCATAAACACGTATCCAAGCATGAGTCTAGCACCCAGCTTTCACCTCCTTCAAATTCTGCTGGTGGGAGGAACGTCTATTCTCTGCTCTCTAAACTGGGTCTAAACCAGTATCAACTTGGGCATCAACTAAACAATAATTACACCCTCCAATGTGTTTATTTCCTGTGTGCCTCAGGACAGTGGTTTATGGAAGCCTGTACACAACACACTCTCAACACCAACCCCATTTTCAGACAAAAAACCTGGCAGAGAATCACAGATTTTCTTCCCCTCACACTCAAAGAATCCTTGTGATAGTGAATTTCCTTAAAGCAGCCTCATTTCAAGTCTCACCATTAATACAAAACACAGCACAAAACAATACACTAATATCTTACGGACTGCTTCATATGGTAGAGATTTTTTTTGTTAATTCAGCTGTCTCTCAGAAATTAATGTCTTTTTTTCTTGTCTTAGGAAGTCAGAGTACCTTATTGTGCTTGTGTATTTCAGTTCACTCTGCCAATACATTACCCTGATTAATTCTGGCAGTGACAAAGCTGGAGAAGTAATTTAAAATCATGATCATACAGAGGCATTGCATTTTCCTGCAGCAAAATCAGCACACCTGTTTAACTCTTCTGAACTTTCATTTCCTGTGAAGGAGCACAGGAGGTAAAACCTGTTTCTGAAGGCACTGCCTTAAGAGCTCTCACGTTTGCTTTTTAATTCTTTTCCCTCATAACAAATACAAATGCATTCAATATTATACCTAGAGAGACCACAGTACTGCAATGACACCAAACAGCTGCACTACAAGTGGAATTAGGCTAAAACACCAAGGATATTCAACCAAGCAAAGTCAATCTAAATTTATCTTTGTCAACCTTTGAGAACAACAGAGAAAAAAGCATGGAATGCAAATGTTAGGGATAAGAAATCTGACTTGTTTGCTGGGTAAAGTTTGCTTTGAATAAATACGTGGAAATACTGAAAACAACAAAATATGCAAAGATGACAAAGGGAGAATTTAAGCACATTTGGACTTGTTTCCTTTGAGTTTCACTTCTTGTTTCCTTCTAATTATAGCTCCTGAAATATTTTTAGGGAATAATTATAATATAATGACAGTTATCTATGTCAATTGTAAGTCATAGATGGCTTAACAACTCTTTTTAAAAACTGGCCTTAACTATTTTCAGACTAAGCACGTACTTCCTGTAACTTCCCAAAATAACATTTGGCGATCACTGGAGCTAGAAGAGCTGCTGCTTGCTGGAGAGTGACACTTGCAATGTCTGCACAAAGATCAAATATAAATTTATTAGAGAGCACCTATCAGAATGTCTGTTACAACACAGTCATTGATTCTTCACTGACAAGCTACTGAAAGCCACTTCTACTCCACACAAACACAAACCTAATAAGCAGCAAAAGAAGTGCAACAAAACAAAGACAAAACCACCTCAAAAAGCCATTAAATTCTTATAGGTTTGAGCACAGCTCTTCTCAAAAAATCTCACCTATTCAGCATCAATTTATATTACTGTTGTAGATGCCAAACATCCTGCTTAAATAGCAAGGCTGTTAAGCAGATGTACTGACAAACCCATATCACAGTTATGACATTATTTGCTTAACAAGGATATGTGATTATTTTACAGTGATGGAAGTTTCATTAGGAAACACTTCCACTGCACTGCTAGACAGCAAGGTCTGTAACACACACTGTGGGAAAGAAACTCTGATCTGCACACCAATTTGAGATCCCATCAAAAAGAAAGTCACATGTTCTCTGAGCCACTGGTTTCTTGTTTCTCTCATTCTCAAGCCAGGATAAATGTAATAGGATGCTGTCTCACACTGGAAGGTTCTTCTTTTTGAGTAACGTTACTACCTGTGTAACCATGTTCTATGTAAACATAATTTATTTAATTATGTTTTAAAGAAACCCAAACAGTGAGTTCTCTTTTTATTTCAAGTTAAATCATTCCACATATCTAGTCAGGAACAAAATTACTCTAGCAGGTAAAACTCTCCCAGTATTCTATCAGGCCTTCATTTCCAGATGAAGATTCCAGAGAAGGCCAAATATTTTAAAATCAAAATCCTGTTATGTGGAAAAATAATCTTATTTCCTCCTCCTTTACCCCTCTCCCATATTTATGCTATAAGCCCATTTATTCACAGTAAAACTGAAGAGCCTGTGGTTTCAGGACCACTGCCTACTATGGCAGTTTCAAGTTAAGGATTTCACATTTTCCTCTGTTCTTGGGTCATTTAAGTCCAAGTCAATGCTGCTCACAGGATGTCTCCAGAAAGTTCTGCTGCCTTGTTTCACTAAGGCATCACTGTCACCAGAGTCAGCATATGGCAGTCAAAGAACATTCAGGTGCTAAAAGTGCTTCACAGAAAAGAAGAAAGCAAAGGAAAAGTTCAGAAGGCACCAGGAGCTCACTGGTAAGGTGAAGAGGTGAGGAGCTCAACAATAGTAAGTTCCTCCTTGAAGCATCCAAGTGAAGAGGTATTAGGAGGAAGAAAACTTGCTGACTGTGACCTTAAAAGAGACTTCTGTTTTGACAGGGAGAATCATAGGCATCATATCTTCAAGGAAGCTTTGAAGAGTTGCATTTCATAGAGCTCCAGCTCTCACAATGAAACTGCTGGAATAACAAATACTGGCTCCCCAAAGCACTTACGTGTCTGTAGAGCCATTCTTAATTTAAGGATACACTTTTAAGCTTCTGTGTTTAGTTTATGGGCTTTGTTTAGTAGAAATCACTTTGATGAACCTTTAGCTGGCATTGAACTGGTCTTCCTTCCTGAATAGCAGCAGCCTCCTGAGTCAGGGATAAGTGTGACTCCCACTAACAGATTACAGAGAAGGGGGTTGAGAACTGCAGGCCCAGGCTTGAACTGCTGATCTTCTGGTGAGAACACCTTGGCTGCTGTGCAAGTTAGAATGAAACTCAGGAGTGGAAGGGACTAAACACAGAAGGAAACTTTCCAGCAACTGAGTTTTCTGAGCGAGCGAGATGGCATTAAACAGAACAGAGGAAGCACTGAAGCAGACACTGAAATCTAGAGGGACAAAAAGGGCTGGGCAGTTCTACTGTTCTGCAAGGACACAGTTTACACAGCTTCCTTACTAGCACTTCTTTGTTACCCAACACTGTAGGAGTTAAGTACTTCTTACTCATTACTTAATCCTCCTAACACCTCAACGAAGCAGGTAAAAATCAGTTTTGCCTTGCATAATTCAAAACTAATGCAATAACACCAAGTTATTTATTCACATTCATATAATACTTTGGAAGAGGCTAAACTAAACAGCTCTAATTTTAAAAATAACACAGCAGGCAGAAGTCTCTTGATCTTTCACATCCATGTGTCACGTTCAGGCTCTTCTCCTTATCTTTCACCTCAGATGACAACCCCCAGGATTACCCACATGACTGGGAGACTGACTGGTGACGAGCCAACAGATTACCAGACCACTTCACACAGCCTAACAGGGAAGAGATCCAGGCAAATTGCCTCCTGGCAGATTTAGGAAAGAGAATTTCAGTTTACCTTTCCCTGATCCCACTGAGGTGGCACCGACGTGTGGCTGAAGGACACTCTCCACCAGCAGGCCGCGTTCCCACAGTCACAGGCACACTGTGAAGAGGCTGCAATTAATGCAAAACATGCTAGTGATAAGGGCAGGCTGTCAGGAGCAGCCACAGCCCTGCCAGGAGGCTGAGGAAAGCCAGACCTTGTGGCAAGAGGGCGGCTGGGCAGGAGGGGAGTGAGTGCTGAGGGCCGAGCACCCAGAGCCAGCACAGAGGCCTTGGGGCCCAGCAAACCCGACTGAGAGCACAGCCATGGCTGCACACACCACTGCAGTGGTACAGGACAACAGCTTTTCTCTGAAGTTGGTCGTTCAAAGGACAAATAATGGCTCTTTGGCCCTGCATGGGCTCAAATGCATGTTTTGGACTGAGACCACAACCACAGGAACTGGAACTCACCTTACTTCCATCAGCTTTTAAAAACAAAAGCCAACTTGGCCTTGACTTCAAAAGATGCAGATTACTGAGGAAGAAACAGTGACAAGTTTGCCTTGCATCCAGCTCAGCTGACTGCACAATCAGCATGTGCCAGACATTTGGGTTTGTTTTGCTCTCAAACTCCTGCCTTAATCAAATTTCTAAACAGTTTAAAGAAAATTGACCTGCTGTTTTAAATTCACAAGCTGAAGGTAAAACAGTAAACTGATAGATAGTTAAAATTATAATTTCTTCTTTCAGTCCATCTTCAAAAAGGCAGAAAAACAAAGCACTACCACTGCGATGATGAAACTGAGCAGGACAGAAGCCATGTCCACAATAACCTGAGAAGAAAACCCCCAACATTTCAGCTTTATTATATTTTATTGACAGCAAATCATTCACAACAAAACTGCCATTTTATTTGATCTAACTAATAATTTGTTATTACAATTTTAAAAAACCAAACACAAGCAAACAAGAGGAGAAAGAGCTCTCACTTCCCAGTCTGAGAGATGGACCCTGGAAAAAGCCCCATGTGCAGCAGGAGGGACTTTCTCCCTGCTGACAATCCAGGAGGGTTCAGCCATGACATCCATCAGCCAAAAGGTGCCAGACTGATTTTGAAATTTAAAAAATAAAAGTAAAAAATAAAGGCACAGATTGTGACACCCATATGCAATGCCACAAGCATTTGGATGGACAAGCAGGAGCAGAGCTGTAAGTCACAATTTCTTCTCTTCAAAAATTACTGGTGAAAATATCAAAACCATTATCTGGTTGTTTTAATTTTTTATCCATTCTGTAGCAGCATTGCTGTCCTAATGGTTTTTCCTTGCCATGCTCTATCCTCTACAAACACTGTAGCTCTCCAGTCAGGTCATTTTCCTCAAATTAACCAGCACTTCAGTTCCTATAGACAGACATAGGGTCCAAGACTGGTCAAAAAAGCAGAACCATTTTATCGAGCCATGCCACAGCATAGCTCCACTTCCTGCTCTTCTGATTCAATACAGTTTATCTGTCTACAGACACCGATTTCTCTTGAGAGGTATTCAACATCTACAGAAGGCAGAATGATTTTATTTTATTGGTGTCCAAACCCCAAAGGAAGAGTTTTGGGGTTCCCACTGAGTACAGCCTTTCCATAGCTTGTGGAGTGTTAGGGGGACTTCCTAGCAGTTTCTTTTCCATGCCACTTCAGTAGCATAAAATTCCAAATTTCAAACCATCCACCAGTTCAGATCAGGAATCCAGAATGGCACAGAACCTTTTACCAAAAAACCTGTCCCTAGCAAGCTTCACAAGGCATAGAATGTTTGAGTTCTCCCTCCATCCTTCCCTCTTGAGGCTTCACGTCCAGCCTCACTCTGTCTCACACTAGACATGTAGAGTTTTTGGGCTGTTTTCTGTGACATCCAAGCCTGGCCATTGCAGGCACACTTTAACACTCAAATTACCCTGTTCTGTTACTGCTATTCCAAATTTAGTATAAAAGCTTCCAGCTTGAAAATATTTAAATACAGAAGTCAGCATAACACCTGCTTCCTCAAGTAATCATTGATTGGCCTCCACTTTCCCCTCTTACACATACATGTTCTTTACACATATATCTGGAAATCATAGATTCTTCAATTCACCTCTTTTGAGACTAGTATCACCTTAAAGATGCAAAGACAGCATTTTTCTCCAAACTGAAAGTCCTGAACTTTCACTTTTGTTTTTATGGGGATCTGCTAAGTTCACAAACAACTTATTTACAGTATCTTCAAAGTCACATCTCAATGAAAATACTGATAGGCAGATAAATACAAGGTGAACTGGACACTGTCACTTTACAGTATTTACACTTCCCTATCACCACTGAACTAGCCTCAAAGTTTGCAGGTTGAAAAAAATCAGACAAACAAAAAACCAACCCAAACCCCCCCCCAAAATCTGCACCCAAAGATGGCTTGGAGGCCACATAGGAGATGGGCAAAAATTTGTCATGGCTTCTTTATTTTCAGTATTGTATCTTTAAACAGCACTAGCCTAGGTGAATGAAGCTGCAGAACAAGCACTCCAGCATCTCCCCAGGCTGGTTCAATGGGCTGAGGGCTCAGGCTGCTCCCAAGCACTGGAGTCAGCTCAGCACTGCAGAAATGCCCGTGGGGCTGCAGTGGCTCCGCTCAAACGCCCCAGGCACGCTCTGCTCCAGAGCCAGCCCTGCACTGAAACACAGGGCACAGAACAGCTTCAGCTGCAAGCCAGCTGCTAGCAAGTGGACAGGGTGCTTGGTTCTTAAATATGCACCAAGTAAGGCTACAGCACCTTCAACATGGCCTGAGATCTCTTTTTGTTTTCTGAATTTATACTTTTACTGAAAAAAACCCCTTCCAAAACAAGATTATAGAAGACGTGGTATTTTAAATACTAAAAGGTTAGTATCAAATACTAGAAGGACAGAGTTTCACAACATATACATCAACTCAGAATCAAACTGAGCTTGAACACAGCAATCTTTGCCAAAACCCAAGTGAGTAAATGCTCCTTGTGCTCCTGGAGACTGCTTCAAATGGTTTTTCAAACCCCTCTCATTTTCAACCAATAGCACTAATAAAATGCATTCAATTGAGAGTTTTTGAACACTGAAGCTGTGCCAGTAATGGAGCCAGAAAGGAACTCAAATAAATAATAACCTGAAACTTCCACTTGAAAAAAATTAAAAGCAAAATAAACTCCTGAGCATCTGAGTTTTACCAGCTGATCAAGACTGATCCCATGTGCTCATTTTTAAACTTAGTGAAATGACAATCTGTTCTGTGGCAGACAGTGCAAAAGAATTTATAAAAGGATAAGATAGTATAGCACTGTATTTGTGAGGCATTTGTGCTTTAATTTAAAAGGGTTTAGTTCATAATTGTCTATTTATTAAAGTTTGTTATTCATAAGAATAAAAACCTATACAATCATCAAGAGTTTTGGGTTTGGTTATGAATGTACTTTGTTGCAACAGTCTTTTGAAAATATGTGCTGAACAGGCATCTTCAATTTTACTTGGGAACAAATAATGATTAACATAAGCCCTATGCACATTAACATCTTTAACAAGCTCCTTCTCTGTCCCTGTGTTATCATTAAGATGAATGGAAACCCACCAGATCAGCACTATTTCCCCTGCCATCCCTAATGACCACTGTCAATTCCAAACCTTTTGTAGAATTCATTTTGTTTTATGAATAAAATTTGCTCACAGAGGTATAGCTGTGAAATATTGCTACCAACATTAAATGAACTCACTGGTGCCTTTTAAAACTCAACAGTAGCTTCCAGCACCTCCAAACTTGTGATTTTTAGTAATTGCCAGATTCTGCAAATTACCTACAACAATGCTTGGGTACAATGGATATTAAATGTTTTTCTATGCAAGGCATTTTAACATCAACACAGGCTAGTATTTAGCAACCAAATCAACACAGTGAAGACAGTGAATTTGATTTAATTCACTAAGATGGAGAAGACTGAGGAGTTGAGGGTGAGTTGTTCTTATGTTTTTACTTCAGAATATATGCAAGCCTTCATTGCAAATAAACCCCATTAAAAAAAGAAAAGAAAAACAACAAAAAAAGAAGGCTTAAGATAAAATTAAAATGGGTAACTTGGAAATCTAAATACTGGTCTGATGCACGTGGCTTTCTTCCTAAAGCAAGTGCTGCCTTCTTAGGTACTAAAGGTTCTTTGGAAAAATCCACCTCACTGCTCATCAAGGGTAACAGGTGAGCTACTCCAGATCCACCTGCCCCATCCCACATAAAAAAGCAGCAAAGCCTCTTGTCTGCTACAGCTTGGTATCAGAACCTTTGGGAGGAGCCTGCTCTGTCAGCAAAGGCCAAGATTTCCCAAGGCAGCACTTGGGAAGGCACAGGTCCCTCTCAGGCTGCAGCCTCCCCATGCACCCTCACTCTGCCAGCATCACCACTGCTGCAGTTTGTTCCCAGTGAATCTGGAATGATTTAAGCATTCTTCAGCTACAAGTCCTTTCTTAAGTGAATATTCTAATTTCACAGGGTCAAAGTGGTTTAATATGTGCAGTAGTACCAGCAGAGCTAAGGGAATGGTAAGCCTCCAGCAAAAGGAGAGGTGATGAGCAGCTGTGCAATGGCCCCTTCATCTATACTGCAGTCAGAAGTGGACACCACACTAACTACAGCCTAATTCCACACATCATAACCATCTCAAGGGGAAGAAACCTCTTCTTTGAGGGCTGACAGCCTTCCTGCAGGGAGAGCTGCTGCTGTGCCTGCCTGCCTTTTCCTCATAACAAGAATTCTTTTGAATGTGCACTAGTCCATGGAGTTGCTTCATGAAAGCAGGAGAGACCAATGGGGACCTGACATGACTTCAAATTCAATTATCACTTCAACAACAATTTTACTTGAAAATCCATGATCTCAGTATTTTTCCAGTCCCCAAAAGAATTAAGACTCAGCAAATGCTATGCACAGAAGAATTTTCATCTGCATAGAATCAGTGTAAAGCAGAGGAGCGTCACAGAAGAATTCTTCCTTGTCATGCCTCGTGCACTGATTTCCAGACAATCATCTGAGCCATGCTTTTTAAATTTTATGCTGAAATATTGCTATGGCTTCCAAGTGATTTTACATGCTGTGAACCCTTCCCCCAAATTCAGTGGATGGACAGCTGTATCCTGAAAAGTCTCCAGAAAACTGAAACAAAGGCTTTAGTGAAATAATGCAAGGAAGCATACTCCCTACTCCTCCTAATTCCACTTCATTCTTAAGCTATGGTGGTCTACAGTCATTCTTGACAACAAACATCACAGAAACCTGCTGGGATAATTTCAGATATTTGAGACAGCTTACCAGGAAAATAAAAAAGACCCAAGACCCACTACAGCAGATAAAACAGTATCTAGTTTATTACATATAGAAAGAGATTTCCAGAATTTACAAACACCCACATTTTCATTCCAGGGAAAGAGTCAATTTAAAAAGTTCACCCTTTTTTGTTTCCATTTTGCTTTGTGGTTTCCTGTTGGTTGGTTTTTTTCTTTTTCTTCTTTACAATATATACAATGGAAGACTTTGATTTCTTTTTTCTGATTTTTTTGTCAGTTCCTGTGCAATTGATGAATTCAAGTTGACACTTGTAAATATCCATGTACAGTAATGTTTGTCTTCATTGCAGTTAATACAGACTATTATTTTACAAGGAGTACAAAATTATTTTTCTTTTGGAAAGAATTCAGCTCAACATCAGGGTTATCTTACAACTGATAGTATCAGTAAATATGACTGTACAATAAAGGCCCAGGGACCAATGACTCATATTATATTATTTTCTGAATTACAATCTTAAAACAAGAATAGTACCCTACTCTATTCTTAGAAGCCTTGTTTTAAGCAGGTTCCCCACTCTGTTTACAACAGAATATAGTATACCTCAGTTCCACATCAAAAAAGATGTGCTGTAGGAAAAGTTACATTTTAATTAAAAAAGTATGTGTATAAATCAAAACCTATGTTAAATATTTAATACTCTGCAACCAACATTAAGTTTTGTATGTAATAATTTACAATGATGATTTGTCATACAGGTTTTCAGCAGCAAATGAAGTTGTGTAAATGTGCTAGTAAAATACCCATTCTCACCATGATGTAGTGGTGGGCACATCAGTTCATGTGGCCAGCTAAGTCCTTATGGTAGAGGATGAAGTAAGAGAGACTTGTCCAGGTGTCACAGTGCTTCTGCTTGGCACAACACAGGATGTGCAGCTCAGTCAACAACTCCTGAGGTTTGTGTAAAGTAAACAAACTGAACTGGATGCATCGTACCCATTTACAGAGGAAGAGGTGAGGTCCTAGTTGTGATAGCATGAAACATTTATAGTCTTGATACCCATGAGTTTAAAAGAAGGATTTGATGAGGTTGTATAGGTCATCATTCTGAAATTGAAAGAGAAAGAAAATTAGCATCATGAGCACTTTAAAACTTTTCTGTATTTCCCTCTCCCATCTTTTGTTTTTTTTCTCTTTAAAAGAGTTATCATTCAAACTGAAAGTGTTAGCACCTTGAAAAATTATGGCATACACAGTTGAATTGTACTCAAGCATGTGAATCCCAAAAGCATTTAAAACAGATGTTGGCAATAAAATTCAAAGCAGTCAGAAACACATTTAAAACTTGCAAGAGATTCACCTAAGCAGAAACAATTTAAGTGTCCATACTGATTAACTCTGACAAGCTCCTGTAACAAGAGAAAGGAAAGCTCCAAACACCAGCCTGCTGCTGGCGTTTTTACCAGCAATGAGAAAGATCCACTGCATGTCAGGCCCTACAAGAGGCTTTCCTGGCCACCTGCAAACACCACAGCTGGCCTGGGAAGGATGACCAAGAGATGGAGCATCCAGGATACAGCATTACCATTCCCTATTTGACATACCAGTTCTAAAAAGATTGTACATAGAAAAGCCTGGTAAAGTCCATACATTTATCTACAATCTGCTTCCCTCTGAGAGAAGGCTGGGTGAGTAACAAGGTCCTGCAACCCCAATAATGCATGGCATATGTGGATTTAGTGGGGAATGAATGCCAGAAGGAGCCTTTGACCCTGTCCCCCCAGTTCTCCTCATCTGCTGCAGCCTCCCTGACCCAGTGCACAGTGTAGCAAGTCCTCTGCACTTTCTGCTGGCTCTCTCAGGCAGGCTCAGTCCTAGCCCTGATCAGGAGCAAGGCAGTGCCCAGCAGGATGCACTCGGGGCTGGATGGCCTCGTGTCCCGCTGGCAGCTGCTCCAGCCCCTGTGTGGCCTGCTGGGGGACACAGAGCAGAGGTCACATGCTGTGGCACCAGGGCTGCCTCCCACTGCTCCTGAAGTCCTGTGGCACTGGCTGGCCACACACACAGCCCTGGTGTCCCCCGCTACCCCTGGGCCTCCCACAGCCCCAGCTCCTCTCTGCACACCACTGACATGCAGCCAGACCCACTGGGGACCAAACCACACAGCACTGAAATGAATACAATTTGTCTTTTAACAGGGGTTAAGAGGACTTCCAGCATTTATATTTCAGTAGTTTTGCTAAAATCTGCTGAAGCAAAACTCGTATTTTACATAAAAGTGTATCTATTTCTATGTTCAATATTAACTGTGCTCCTGAAAAGACAGGTAAACAGTGCATTTTCCTCAGTACAAATAAAGGCTTCCCATAGACGTGTTGAAGTGAAAAAACTGAAAAGACCTCCTGTCCTATATTCTTTAATTGCATAAGAAACAAAATTTACTTTGTGTGGTCCTTCAAGTGAAAGGAAAGCTTATCCCTGCAAATGATGTATGGTATGCTGTGAAAATCCCCTTGAGAATTATCTCACAGATCTCTTATTTACTTTCAACTTTCTTCTCCACTCACATTGCGATTTACTGGAATGTTCATACCAGAGTATCTACACACAGCTTCACATAGCTGTGCAGCTTTCAACTACATTTGACCTAAAATTAGCCAGTAATGCCATACTTTATTATTGATAAAGACAAGCAATGAAGAAGAAATGGCTTTGTTTAAATGGAGGAGCAAAGTGTGTGTGATGAGCATGCTGCATACCCAGGGTGGGTGTTCCATACCCAGCTCCCATCCAGCAGGAGCAGAGGAACAGCTGGGTGCTCCCAGCAGGGCCCAAAGGTCCAACCTGCCCTGCACTGACAGGGCAAGTGCAAGGACAGCAAGAAACAGCTTTTCTACATGGCCAGACTTGATTCTGCTAAAAGACTTTAAAAGCATAAATAATACATGATTTGCAGTATCAGGGCCAAGTTCTACGCCTCTTCAGCAGTATTTGGGTCATGTAGACTCAAATACATCATGTATTGAACAAAACGGCCTGTCCCATCCAATTCCTCACCAATTCCATCAATATGGCCAAGAAGTCATCTCAGCCACTACTGGAGGGCATTTATTCCTGGATTCCAAAGTGAGAAGAGCAAAGGAAGAAAGAAACAAGTCTATTGGAAAAACAAAACACTTCCTAGAGGAATTCACTAAGAAAAGAAAACTGAAGAAACCTACAGTTACAGAAACCCAAACACTTCTACATTATAGTCCTGCATATGTGTAAAATGAATGAAAAATCACAGAAGCCTGCAGAATCCAAGAGTTGGAGACAGGATAAACAGCCAGAATCATGTAGGACATGACCTGGTACAGACTGAATTTCATATGAACGTGAGCTGCAGGTATGACAGGACACAGGGGCATAGAGCAGTTTTAAGCTTGTACTTACATCTCCAGATCTTCAGTAGTACAACATGGAAATCTGTCTGTCACCCTTTCCTAAAGATGTATTGGTAGCTTTTGTTTTCTTTTCATTTTGGGAAGGAAAAATCTTTTCTAAGTACCATCTTATTGCAATCACTGGCTTTCATACCCAACTCCTGTGACCAATCTCTTTCAACAGAACATGAACTGAGTAACCGAGAATGACAACCCACACTACTGTTCTGTCTGAATGCACAAAGATGTGTAGGAAAAAGACAATCTGAGAGCAAAGCTGCACTGGAAATACACTCAACCTATAAACCTTGGATCCATTATTTGTGCCTCATGCACAGCCAAAAGCCCTATCCTCAGTTTTAGCATATAAATGTTCTTTGCTGGACTTCAAGTATTTCCCAAATTTTTGACAGAACAATCTGAACCTCCTCTCTCCTTAGTAAGCTCTTGCAGTGTGCCTTAAGGTGAAAGAACCTTATTTGGAAATGAAGTAATAGGCTGGATACCTCCTGCCATCAGCATTTCCTTAACAACACACAAAACAGTGCAGAAGACAAGTGTTTTAATAGAGAGCGCGAGGACAGCAGCGAGCTGAGGTAAGGATCATTAAAACTACTGACATCACTGTTGGCAGCCAGAGAAAAGGGAAAACCTGTGTTTAATCTATTTCCTATTCACCACAAGCTTCAGCTGGAGTCCCCAATAATGCAGTTTGTGGTTGACTTTATGGAAAAAGTTAGCGATGCAAGAAAAACATACTGAAACAAACAAGCATCTTTAAAAGTTTCTACAAGGTACCTCTGACAAGTACTCTCTGCTCAACATCTGTTACAACACACACACAGATAACACTGATGCACGTTCCAGCTGGCAAAGCTTCCTTCTCAAATCTCTTAGTCCAGGATGGATACAGCACAGCTAGCTTCAGTTCCTTTTACAGCTGAAATCCCATTCTTAAATCCAGTAACTAAAAATAAGGTGATATTTCGTTTTATTTCCATTATTGGGGAGTTGGAGAAGAAGAGTACTTAAATTTTGATGTAAGAGCAGAGTGTCTAGACAGCTTAATGTATCTTTTCTGAAGTTAAACAGAATTTTCATACATAACATAGATGTGTGTGTAATCCTTACTCCTTCCTTACGCTCCATTCTCTTTGAAAGTAACCAAGGAGGAAAAAATAAAACAAAGCAAACAAAAGTGAGAACTCCGGCAATGTTCCAGCAAAAGGCTTTCAGTAGCCAATTTAAACTTATATTTGCTATTAAGAGCCAATAACGTGTCCTGTCCCTAAAACACCAATAGAAATGCCCTTCCACAGGGTCATTTAATTTCAAAACAGTCCAGTGACATGAAGCTGCTGTTGAAGTTCCACCATCATTTCAGCAAATAAATGCAACTACTTTGTCACTGATTAACAGAGAAGGGCAAAACACAGCTCCCAAAGAGCAGACCTGCCCAGCACACTGTGACACCTTTCCAGTGTCAGCTGGCACATGTTTAGGAAACAGCTTCACAGGTGACAGAGCCGGGTCCATGAAAGGATGGTTCTTCAGTGAAGAAGATGCAGATTTTTTCTGAATCTACCGAATGAGGATATTTTGCAGCTCTGCCATTAACCTTGTTAATGCAAACACATTCTCCAGAACTGTACCTATCCCGTCAACACCTCATTTGAAACCATGAGCAAGGATTAATTGAAGACTCCTTGTCACAGTTACTAATAAAAGGTTTTAGAAGTGCATTTGTTGTTTACTTTAGGATCATATAGACCACCTTATTCTGTGTAGATTAAATAGCAGCTTCCCACATAAGGAACACATCTAGCTCATAAAAAAGAAAAGCTCATGAACAAAAGCTCGAAACAAAAGAAGAGCCATTTATGAACATCCTCGGGAGGGCTCATGCAGGATTCCACCAGCCGAGGTCTCCGCGCAGCCTGGGCACCTGGACAGGTATAACGGGGAGTCTTTAGAGATCCCTTACAAAGTAAACACATTAAGAGGCTTGAAAAACTCATTTACAGCTCGTCTTGGTGACATTTGCCTGAGTCACATATGACAGGAGTCACCACCAGCTAATTACAGCGAAACGCTGCGCGCCTACCCAGGAGCCGAGGCCGAGCCCGGTTGCCGCTGCCCGCACGGACCCGCGCGAGTGGTGCCTGCTGACATTTCCCCGGCATCACCACCGTGCACACAGGCACGGGAAGCATCTCCTTCGGATTAATTAAAAACATAGACCACATCTTAAGCTACTTTAAGTAAGTTCTTTTCAAAGAGATGCAAATAAGCTGCAGCGCTTCCCCACTCCCAGGGTCACCGAAAGAGCCAAGGAATGCGGGCAGGAACAATGGCTGCTCCAGTGTGTTAATTGCAGCCCGGGTCTAACAAAAGCAAATCCAAACAGAACCAAACAAAGTAATTACAACATTTCCATTCAACTTCACAGGCTATAATCTATGTTTAATAGATAAGCTTTTCTTCCTTGTACCCCAAAACTCCTGTTTCATCTTTCCTGTTAACATCTTAAATGGGGAATTATTGGAGATTCGGTTTCACCGAGTCCTTTCCTGTAAGGCAGAATACCTGAATTTGGTGTTTCCATCCGGTTTTTGTCTTTATAGAGGTCACTCACTGCTGGAGGAGGGAACCTAAAGACCACTTAGACATGATACCTTCTTTCTGCATTTGGTTCAGACAAAGCTCATGCACAGCGCTGGAGGAAAAATAAAAACCAAAAAAAACCCCAACCATCTCACTACAGCAGAAAATTTTCCTCAGAAAGAAAAGGTGAGTAAAAACAACAACTATGAGACTTTAAAAATAAGATGATGAGCAGAACCAGGTTTTTACATTTAAGAAGCCACTTCCTGGGGACATAAGAACAGTGGGAAAGCACAAAGCAAACCACACACATTCTTTGGATGAGCTTCTGCCCAGCAAAGAATTCGTATGTTTGATTTCAGCTTCACAGCATGTCAACCTGATTTAAACTCATTCAAGAGAAAACTCAACCCATCACTGAGGTCAGCAAGAAAGGCTGCTGCCACAGACACGAAGCCAAGGACTGCCTGCCCCGAGCACCTGGCATGGGACAGAGCAAAGCTGCCGGAGGTCAGATTTGCCTGGTTCCACCAATAAAGAGGACATCAGCCAGCTCTCTGCACTGGCATAAAACATACTGGCAAAAGGAAATCACAAAATTTCTATGTTGAAAAAAATATTGAAAGGATCTCCTGCTCAGTAGGGGTTTGAACAAGACTGATGACCCAAATACTGAATTTCTGATTAAATATTTCATCTTTTCAATTTTGGAAAAAAAAAGTTGCCGAATTTTTGGGGTTTTTTGAAGACTAAGAGAAACAAAATACAATTAGGTTTAGAAAGAAAGAGCTTAAGTTAAATAGCATGTTTTGTAAAGAAATTCTACAACTTTTGTGGTGTCACAGCTAAGAAAGCTGTAAAACAAAACAAGTGTACAGCAGTTTCAAGTTACAAAAATCCAAGATGCAGCCTGTGGGTTTGTGGTTGGTTTGTTTCTATGAAATCAAAAATAGGAGCAGAGTCTTTCTCATTAAAAGGTGTGATACTATAAATGGGATTCTCATGTTTGTGCCTTCCAATTTTGTAAGGACTGAAGGTCTGGATCTTTCCCTTCCTTTACTAATGGCCCATCTGAGTAATCAGCTAAAGGTTGAGTTTGGCTTACAACAGAGAGAAAATCCCTTTGTTTCAGGACTGAAAATAATGATGTTACTATGAAGCCAGGGATCTCATGAGATCAATATTCCAAGTTCATTTCAAATCTTCTCATAATGCTCCTCTAATACACTTGGCAGCACTGTTTGTGTTTGATATCCTTCAGATAAACCCACTGCTGGCCCAAGGTCTTCTCTCCTCCACAGACTGCAATAAAAGAGCAATATTAAACCCTAAATGTGCACCACCTACTTAATAGCTTCGGTCCTCACAGGGCAACACTGCTTGTGTCTTTAAGATTCAAATAAACTTGCCAGTTCGACAACTAGGATCATTCATTATTTTGGAATTTGTACTGTTTAGCTCACCAAGTCTGCACAGTCTAACCCTGAAGAATTTGTGGTATTCACACCTCTCATGACGACCCATTAATCCACACCCAGTTCAAGAAAGCACTGGTGTAGTACACTTCCTATGGCTGTGTCCTTCAAAAGAAAACACTGCTCAGTTTCTATCTTTATCAAACATATAACCAAATAACTTCATTATGTAATTTATTCTTCAATTGAGCTTTTCTAGAACTTTTATTTTTCAAATTAAATTACTTCAGTGGCAGTTTTGAATTCAACAAACTCCCCAATGCTGAGAATCATTACAACTGCTCTGACTAAAGCGAAGCAGATGACCTGGGTGCCTTTAGATGCACTCACACTCCTTCAGCTTGCCAGCAATTTAAACATACACAATTAATTTTGCTCAAAATTGACTGCACTGATGCTGTGCTCATATCAACTAAATTACATCAGCAGCAGAACTCCGCAACACGTTAACACCAGTGTAGCTACCACACAATCAGAATATATCTCAGCTGCTGAATATCCTTACCTCTCCGTGAACCTGTATTTCACACGCCTTTCTAGCACTCTGGGCTGGTTTCCCCATTCCAGAAGCCAAACCTTACCACTTTCTCCTTTGCTCTTCTGACCCAATTTTATAATGCTCATTTTCTGACATATTTGTTTTCTCTGACAACATGTTAAAAACTCTAAACAAATAGTCTAAACTGCCTTGAAACTGTTTTTGTGATACATGCTAAATTGTGAGAGTTACAGCTTAAAGCAAGGAAGGAGTCACACTATCCAGCTTTGCTGGAGTCATTTTCCTCCCAGTGGAGAAATCAGGGGAAAACGCAGAACAGACAGAAGAAAAATGGCATTTAGGAAGGGATACAGAAACCCCGCGGGGGGATAACCTGGCCAGCTGACCTTCACTTTGAAATTTTGCCAGTGCAAATTAAGTAGCTAGTCTGCAGCACGTCTGGGCAGCAGCGTGGGAAGGAAGTTCTGCAGTGATTTTGGATGAAACACTTCCTCAATTCAAAACAACAGCGCATTAAATATCAAAAAAGGTTAATAAGGAGGTACTGGAAAACACATTGTGAAAAGCATGCCAAGAAAACAAAGCTGGGAAGGGATAAGAACAAATAAAATATCATAAAGTTGACAAAATTGTACCAAGAAGTTTGGAAAGCCAAAGTAGAAGTAAAGAACCCATTATTTTGAAACCATCTGCTACTCCATAATATAAAAAACTACCACACAGCAGAAACAGCTGAAAACAAATTAGAGGTTGTGCTTTAATAAAGGGAAAGGAGAAGGCCTTTGGTAAAAAGCAAAAAGCAAGAGTCAAATTTGTTACATCTTGCAGCTGGACTAGAAAACAATAGTTTAACCACAGATTTAGTTTTCACCAAGGTACCACCAGTCTGACATTAAATGAATTACATTAACTGCTTTGACACATTGTTTTCTGCTTTGTAGACCAAGATAAGAAATCCTAGAAAACTACTGACATACAACATAGTGTTTCACTATGAAGGCATTTCCATGTACATCCACATACATTCACAATTTATTTCTAGTCATATGCACTCATTTGACCTGACCTTTTTACCTTCCCTCTCTGTTGTAAATTGCAAAACTTCTCTAAGTGTAACATGGCATCTTCCTCTTCCCAGCACTTCAAACCCGGTGTTCAGACTCCTTTGACACTTAAACTGATAACTGAAATTCAAACATCAGCCATACTCAAAAGCTGCCAACAGTGAAGTGCTGTGGTTGGGGAATACGACCTATAGCCAGTTTGCCAAGCACACAACCACATGCAGAAAGACCTAAAATCTAATTCTGCACTTGGTTTGATTTGCTCTCTCGTTTTACTCAAGTTACTTAGTCTCAAGGAAAAGATAAAACCCCATCTATTTTCTACATGAAATTTTATTGTGAGGTGGAGGAAGTCGTGAAGTCTCAAACAAGCAGAGTCACTATAATATCCAGGGAATCATTCCTCTGCCCTAATCTTCCCGTGTCTCAGTGCCTTGCCCATGAGCTGGGAACTGACACCTGCCAGCAGAGTTCAGGCTGTGCCAGGGGCAGACAGCAGGGTGGTAATGTCTTGACAGTGCCCACATGAAGAAAGAGGCAGGGCAGCATCTGGACAAGGTGCTATAAATAAAACATCAAGCAGCCACAGACTGCTGAGAAGAACTGAAAAAATGCCTCATTCCTGGGTCACTCCTACAAACTGAAGAATATGTTCTATTTGGGAAATGTATGTTTTGTGCTACATGGTCTGAAATTACAACAACCTATTATATACATGAGTGTGAGAGGCAAAAGTATCAATGCTTACAAAAACAAATTATATTTGAGTACAGCCAAGCATTATTCCATGTTAAAATAGATTAAAAAATTAAGTAAATGCTACATGTAATAGAATATTTAGCTGCAGAAAAAAAAAAAAAAGACAACAAAATTCCACCATCAGAAAATAAAAGAGCAGGTAAAGCAAGAGCTCTATCCTCCTCCTCCCACTGAATTAGCAAAAAAAGTACCCCGGGACTGCAATGGCATTAACCTCAATAACAATACTGAGCACTTTAATGAGCTCTGAGATAGTCCACACTAAACTGTTCATTGCATCATTTAAACACTGAAAAATTTGTTTGTATATAGATTAGGTTTTCAAAACAACTGACATCCAATTTATTTCCAGAAACCATAGTAACAAGGAAATAGTAACTACAGGGTGATGAAAGGGCACAAAGGAAATACAATCTCATTCAAAACAATGAAGCTATCTCAAGTTTGAAATACATAAGCAGAGGAGGCAGCACCTGGCAGGCACTATTTGGATGCAGCTGTGAGTTAAATCCGAATTATAAAGACCAATTAGACAAATCAAGTATTTTACTGCTGTTTCTTTTGAGTTTCATTCAGCAAAATCTTAAAAGCCTGAGTGACTGCCAATATTATATTTTAAAGTTACTAACAGCCTAAAAGGGGTACCCCTTCACTTGTTCAGTTGCCATGAATTCAAATGGGAAACTAATCAACAGTCACATTAGCTATTTAATTGCAACAGCAATCTAGCACTATGAAACTGTATAATTACACAAGCAAAAGTCAAAATAGGTAAAAGTTTTTCTCATATTCGAATTTTCAGTAAGATATTTTAGATTTTTAAAAGAAACATGCCACATGAAAACATTTGCATATAATGAAAGCTGTTCACAAGAGTATCAGTGAGAATCTCACTAGGTAATAGCCACTGTATTATTGTCACACATAAATCTTCAATGAGCTGTCAAATCCAGCATTAAGAATAACTCTTTAAAGCTATAAGTCAGTTGAAAATTAAAAGCATACAGTAGTACAGATTAAAGGCTTAGCATACACACTAAAGGATCTGTACACAATATCACATATTATTAGGATGTCTTAGTTAATCAGTGACTGAAAACATCCTCTAGACAAAATATATAAAATTCCAGGCTTATCATGCTGTATCACTGCACTTTATAATCTCATAAAACAGAAAGTTTTCTGTTCTCATAACCTACCACACAAATTTGTATCACTGGCCACTCAGTCCTCTTAACCATGAGAAGAATCTGTACCTAACTTGGCCTGCTGAAGTAAGTGATTACAAAAGTACCTGATGATACATTTGAAACTCTCCCAAAAATGAAGAGAGCAGGGTGGTCAGCATCCATGCTCAAACCCCTGCACCCATCTCCTAATTAGCCCAGCACTGCTGGTCAGATGCTCCAGAGAAGCTGCAGAGGGGAAAGGGCCAGTTAATATATGAGAAATATCTATAGGAAATACAGCTTCATTAGTTCTACTGCTCACAGATCAGCTGTTTGTATAAGCAGTTTTGCTTGGAGCAGTGTTTTGTCAGTATTATTACTGTTATGTTATGCAAAGAATGTATTAGATTCTTAAATATTACATGAGATTTAATGGATTATGTATCGCATGGGGGAGGTCAAACAAGGAGGGTAATGTTCCATTCAGCCTTAGAGATGTAACTTAAAAAACAAGCTTGCATTATATACTTCAAGGAGCAAGTGCAGATCAAAGATATGCCTGAGATGGAAGAAGGCAGCCTGAAACATAGAGGGAAATTATAAAATTTTAAATATAATTTTAAAAATAACGAGTGGTTGTCTTTTAAAACAATTTCTGCTTTCAGAAGCTACGTAGAAATTCTTCCTGTGTTCCCTCCTTATCCAATAGAATATTGCATTGGTTTTTTAAAGTTTTCTATACATTTGGAAACTCCCTGTACCTCCAGTGGTAGGGACTTTGAATGGCCAAGCTACAATAAAGAGGACATATGAAGAATGGCAGTATCCCAATTTCTACTTTTCATCTGTATCTTCATGCCAGAGCTAAAAAATGTTCCAATTTAAGGTCCAGTTCTCTTAAATGAAGGTTTTAATTAAGTTTAAGCTAGTATTTTTGTTATAAAACTTCAAATTTCATGGTCTTTTGGGGTAAAAAAAAAGTACACAGCACAGCAACTAAAGAGATCTTGGTCAATGTTATTTTGTACATCTGTTTTCCAGCAACAGCAGATTTTTCATATTTTTAAAGCTTTTCTGAAGATATCATCGTTGTATATCACTTAAGGAAGAAAACTCTGCAAATATGTTATCATATGAAAATATATATTTTGCAGTTTAGAATTCTATCAGAAGGTATACTACCCATCACATTGGTCTGTACCATGCATTTTCTACTTATCAGGTGTAGAAAAGGTAACACTACTGCCTGTAAGTGTGTGTATATACAAAAAGGAGCTAAAATAGGCTATAGTAGCATGAAAAAAGTAGTTCAATTGCATTACTGGATAAGAAAGCTTTCCAAAACCAGGACAGTTCCCTGCCTCAAAAATGAACACCCTCTCCCCTCAAACCTCCATTCTGTCAGACAAGATTTATCATTCCCAGTTCAAATTCTGAGGACTGTTAGAAATAAGAACTACCATACAAGGAGAAGGGAAAAACTACAGTTATTTTCTACAGATAAATCCATTCTATATTGGTAATGATTGTTTTTCTATTACATGTTCTCCAGTCTGAATAATTGTATATTCATCTCTCTCTAGTTACCATTATGCATAAGGTTTAATGCAATGTTTAATTTGATTTAAGAATCATGACAACCAGAAGTCAGGTGTTTCTGTAGCATCTGTAAGCATTTTTCTTCTACAGAGACAATAAGACGAAATACAAACACAAAAACCTTTTCTTTTTGTCAAAGTCCTGGTATTTCAGCAAGGAAAAACTGCCTTTCAAACTTCATTTTTGTCTGTGATTTTCTCCCAGCTTCCAGTCCTGGTTGCTAAGAGAAAAGCACTATCAGGGTCTGTGGAAGCTCACTCAGTGGGAGCCACAGCTTTTTCAAATAACACCTGAAGGTGTAGCAAGTTCTACTGTAAATGCAATCTGGCATTTCTCAGTTATTCAGAGTATTGACATAACAAAGTGTGGCTTTCAGGCAAATACAGCCCCTGAAATGCAGCAATTGCTTCCTTCCAAACTTCAAGGTCACCTCAAAATCTGTAAAATATCAGCACTGTCTGAAGCAGTGGTTGGAAGGGATGAAAAAGGGATGGTGTTCTCATCTCACTGAAGATGGTTAAATTCTTTTAGCCAAAGCTTTCCAGTGAATTTCAACTGGAGGGAAACTAGTAACAAGCATGGGAAATTTCAGCCTTAAGCACTGAAGGTTGTCAAAAACAGGAGCAAATTAGATGTTATACTATTTTACCATGCAAAATATAGACAATACGGACATTCATATGACTTTTTAAGTGAAAAATCTTCTTGTAATATACATTTTCAAAAGAATAAGCAACTTAGCTAAAATACCCTGAACTTCCTTGTAGGGCAAACTAAACAATTATTTTAAAGTTAACTCATCTTAGACCATCAGATTTTTGCATAACTGTAAATACAGATTTTTAATAAAAAGACTTACAAATCTCCCATCTTTTTCTACTTTTTTATTCTGACTGTCAGGTTTCTTCCACATGGGCATAGGAATGTATCTACACGTGCTTCCATACTCTTGTTTTCTCTTCTATGCTCAGATGACTCCTTTACTGCTGCTTGAAGTGTACTATCAGCTTAGACATTCAAAAGAGGACTAAATAAGAAATTTTTTTGCATTGTTCTTTCAGTCAGAGCAATCTTATATCAACAAACAGTAAAAATACATTCAGATGTGTAAGATTTCAAAGCTGTGGATTCTAAATGTTGAACTGGCCACTACAGTTGCATGATGTACTTGAGATTCAGAAAATAATAACCCAGTTGATTCAACAAAGACATGCTTCATTGAAAATTAATGGAAATGTAAGAAAGGAAAACAGAGGTCTGGAAATATCCCACAGCTGCAATTTAGATGTAGTGATTAAACCAGGGAAGTACACAGATGTCTACTGACATTTTTAAACACTTAGAGAAGAAGACTTTCTCTTCCACTTAAGAGTTTGCAAATCAGATTCAGCTACCGGAAAACAGTGCTGCAATCTTCATTTACAACAAATCCTAAATTTAGTTAGCAGAAGTCATTAGTAGTAACAAACAGATCTGAGCATAAAGAGAGGCAGTATCTGTGCTATGGGAAAGGCAGTGCAGAAAGCAGAGGCTTTCCACTCCCACCCTCAAATACCAGCTGCTTCTTCCAGGCTGCTGGACTTCCAGGATTCAGTGCAAGCATTTCTATAAGCCACTATTGCTTTTCTTTCTTTTATTTAGGAAACCAATATGCAACTATAAACTATGTTTATAAAATTATAATCTGTATTCTGTAATATGTAAACAAGTGCCCATTACTTAGAAGCCACAGATGAGCATAATATTAGATTGTAATAGAAGACAGATGCATTTTCCTTTTCCAATTGTTTACACTGCCAAAGCATCCAGTCTTTAAGATATTCTCCATACAAATCCAAACATGTTGTGCCTTAATGAAGGACAAAACAACAGTAGCTTTAAAACACTGCATTCTCTGCAATATTTTACAAACTCAACTGCAGCCTGAGTATTCAGGGTACTCCAAAGGCTACAGCAACTACAGAGCTTCTGCTGTTAGGTGGCAGGGACAAAAAAGGGACACTTTATTGCAAATCATTTCCTCCACCAGACTTCGTATTGCCATCATTTAGATGTGTCTTATCCCACTTTTTAACTCCATTTGACACAAACTGGTTTTATCTCCCCCTCCCTCTACACACACAGCTACACAAGACTTGATAAATGAAGTACACACATGTAAGCACACAACATATTCAAGCACTCTTAAGTTTGTTAATACAGGCAAGCATAAAGCAAAATTTATTTCAGAATTGCCTTCAAATATCTACATTATGTGCTATGGTCCAGCTCCAGGTAAAAATTATGCGCAGGTTTATCAATTGTTAGAAAACTGTGAGCTCAAAACATGACCCAGAAGCTGCAAAGGTCACATCAGTCTTTGAAACTGAAGCTGCCTGCAGGTTCAGCTTTTGAGAGGTAAAACAGGAACACTGGAGTCACTGAAGGGACAGCCTTTGGGTGAGCAACAGTGTTTCAGTACTTGGAGCTGGAAGTATTTTAAAGTGCTGCCTTTTGCCTTCACCTGCAACAAAGCAGTTCAAGTGCTGTTGTAACTTGCATTACAGCCATAGCCAAAAGAAGCTAGGCTAGGCAAGGAGCTGAGAGGGGAAAACAGATTACAGAGAGGCTCAGGTGTCTCCTGAGAATATACCTTGACTTTTATTTTCAGTGATTTGAACGTTTATAAGAAAAAAGCTTACAAGACATTTTAGTATACACAATGCAGAAATCAAACTAGGTTAACAAGCAGTATTTAGCCTTCCTATGGTTTTAAACTACACTCTGCTCTTAGTGGTGGTTGTTTCTGTGAAGATCAAATAAAGTATTAGCACCCATATATGCCCCCATAAAATAATATACAAATTAATCTTGTGTCTACACACCTAAATAACCCCCAAAACTTCAAGACCCTCCATCTTACAGGCTGTAAAAACAATATGAAAAAGCAGTCATTTATAAATCAGTATACCACTGGTTTACCAAGAGGGAACCCATTACTTGCTTTGACTTAGAAAATAATTTATCTGTTCTTCAGATTAAGTTACAGCAGAGAGGCCTCCTCCAGCCCCTCTTCACCTGTGGATGTGGCCCCTTTTAGGCTCAGGAAATTAACTGTACTCCCTTGTCCCACAGCGTACAGCTCCTTCTGCAGCTGATACTTCATTTTTCAAACCTATCAGCTGGGTGGCAGGAAGGCAAAAATATAGGAATGGATTGTTTAATTTTGAATTAGATTACAATGCTGACTATCATTTTGAAAGGCTATTACTAAGCACTTTCTATTCACAGTGCAGAGCATCTCTAACAGGCCCTGTGTCTCATAGTTTTTTTCTATCATTTCATGCCTACCTTTTCTTTTGGCAAAAGCAGACACTCAGGTTCAGGCCCGGGGCTACAATACCAAGTTAAAGAGGGCAGGTGTGTGCATGTGCCTGGCACAGATTCCAGAAGCTGGGGAACAGCCTGACACTCTGTGCCCTGCACAGCAGCTGCAGCACCTCCAATTCAGAATCCTTGCTGCACCTCTGCATGGTTTGCTATGCACTAACATGTATTTCTACACTCCAACTGAATGAGCATCATGTAAGGGAGTGCAGCTAAGCCACACAGCTCTTCCAAAGGAAGAATTACATCAGTGCTAGAAACCCATAGCACTGGGGTTTCTAATACAGTGTGTCATGATGAAATGTGGGAGGGTTCTTTTAAAAGTGAAAAGATGATGTTCATTCTGTTTCATGTACAGTGAGATATTCATAGTACCCACGTGTAATAAAGAACAAGCAGGCCTATCATACATGTCATTAATAGGATCATTATGCTGCAATTTTTCTGGTTACCACAAATATGCAAATGTTTGCATGAAGTGCATTAAGAGAGTTCCACTAAGAAAGAAAGAATGTTCACATCACAATGAAACAGAGCATCAAGCAAGAGCACACCAAGTATCTGCTGCCCAAGTATCTAACTCTCCTGAGGAGCCCTTCTTCCCAGCATGCTCCATTAATTGTTCCATGATATACCTGCATGTGCCAAAATCCTTGCATAAGTGTGCTTGTAGCCTGAATGCAACACTTCAGAGAGACGGCTGTAACTACTTCAGATTTCCAAGCATATCTAGCAGCTTGCTGGCTCTTCTGAATGCCCTTGCACATCAGTTGGGAACTATCATTCTAGACAGATTTATTTTTGTAATTTTGGAATGACTACAACCAACTTTGACAGTATGCAACTGAACTGCAGATTAATAAAAAGCATTTGTTTGGGGAGGAATAAAAGACAGAAACTTCTGACTTGCATTATACTTTGATTCCACACCATTCACATAATGTTTTGAAGGAATTCAACTTCCCTTTTCCTTCTTTATCACCCAAGGGTACTAGCAAGGCACTGAGAAGAACTATCAGTATAAAACATCACAGCCAAACAGATATATTTTCATTTTACTCAAGAAGTCCAAGGCAAGCAACTATGTCATTACAGTGCTTTCTTCTATAATGAGAAGGTACAATATATTTGGGGAATAGATGAGCCCAGGGCAGGCTGTAGTCACAGCACAGGGATGGGTGTGTTCTTCAGCACAGCTGTGTGGGTCCCTCTCAGCAGAGCTCCCAGGAGAGCCACCACCTCCAGGTTTCACTGCCTCCTGGCTGTGTGAAACTAAAGTTAGAGCCAAACTGAGCACCATCAGGGGTGGGCTGAGGTGTCAAGACAAGTGTGTGGCCAAGTGAGAAGATACAGAGGGAGCTTCATGACATTCTCACAAAAGTAAGGAAATAAAGGAAGTAAACTGAAGAGTTATGCCAACAAATCTTACTCTGCAAAGAAGACTCTGAGATGACAAAAAGACAGATGCATGTTTTTAAGTAACACGAAATGCAGGCATGTTTCCTGAGCAGTCAGCTCCCCTTCTATAAGCAGCCTCAAAGCCAATTATAGCAGACAATTTGAGCTAAATATAAAACCCCACAAATCTCACAGTTTGAGATAACATCCAAGAAGGTGTTAAAGTTAACTCTGAAACTATGCAACAAGACTTCAGCCTTCTCAAAATGAACATGGCAACCATATCTGTCAAAGCACCCCGTGATTTGTGGGAACAGAGAGGCTGAGGAGATTATGTGGATACTTCACATATTTCTCCAAGAGTAACAGATGGAATTTTTCTGCTCACAGAACTTCAGAGATGAGAACTTGACTGTGCAAAATATCAATGGCCAGACTTTAGTTTGCAGCTTCAGTAATCTCCACATGTGATCAGGCTACAGTCACTTCTAACTGCAGCAGCTGGGTTATGAGGCTGTCATGGGAATACCACAATATTTGACGTTCTGCAGTAGGGAGAAAACAGGGATCCAAGCCTGCACATGGGCTGTAGCCTTCAGAAATTCATCTTTTTATTAAAATACTTTCTCCATTCTCACCTCAAATGCATAGGTAGGTTGGCTGCCATCCCTGCACTAGCTAGAACTCAGGTCTGGCTTATTTGGTAGCTTACCATATGTCTTCTTCCTTCTTAGGGAGGCTGCTCCTCCATTTGATACAACCAAACTGCATCTTTTGTGTTCATAGCAATATAGTGCAGCTGTCCCCTCTTTCCAGCTGATTTGGACCTGAATGTTTTCTACTGCTGCTCCTCCATCTGTAGCTGCCCAGGAAGCTTTCCCCACATGCTGCAATATGGCCAGTTAGCTCATCATCAAGGAAGAGTATTTCAGACAGCCTTTGTCAACCTCTCAAAGCTAAACAGCCAAGGAAAGCTTCAAATACAGCTGCCAATATAAATATATATATGTATATATATACATATATATATATATATATAAGGAAGTTGGATTGAATTTCAGTTTCTGCTCTACAGGTATAGTTGTGTAAAAAAAAACTTCCATAGAAACAGAGAAATTGAACAAAGTTGTGACAGTTTTCTAGGTTGTGCTGCAGCTCTCTTCCTTCAGTAGCCATGAGGCTGTAACATTATCCCCACTCATCCATCTGCACAACAGCACTATGTATGCTTTAAGGAGCAAGGCCACTTGAATGGACATTGAGAGCACCAAATTTGCCACTGCTGGTATGCAGCTCACAGCTTTACTCAGCCACAGAGGGAACCTCAGCATCTTGCAGCTGCTCTTATGCTGCATTTGTTAAATGCTCTCTCAGCAGACTTAGACACACGTATCAAAAAGATGTTGACGTTCATCCCTGAGTACTTGTACACTACACAGGGCATCAGGTGGCCCCTGCACACTTCCCCATGCTCGAGGTGGCTCCACGTGTCCCTCAGAGTTTGGTTGGCCAGCACCAGTAACCTGTCCCTGCAGAGACCAAGTTGCAGCAATTTATTATTTCAAGGAGTGGAGGACTACCAAGGGATCAGCAAAGCAATCTAAGGAGCTTTACACTGTGGCTTTGCATAAAACAGCCAAAGAGGTTTGAGGCAGACTTCACTGTCTACCACTTCCTTAACTCTTTACAGCTGATGATTTGTAGCAAGCAAAAAGAAGTCACCATCCTCCTCCTCCTCACCCACCATTAGAGCACTAAGATGGTTAGAAGGTAGGAAAATCAATTTCTACAGTGTCCTGGGATGCCTTTATGATGCCTGTATCCCCAGTCATCTGTTCTGTTTATGCTGGATGTTAAGTTCAGCACCCCTAAGACTGGTTCTGAGGGACGAAGAAGCTGCAGTTTGTCTGCAGAAATAGCTCCCATGTATTCCTGCCCAGCAAGAGTGTTGACTGCAGCATGGACCGAGCTCTGCTTTGCTTTCAGTTAGAGGCACAGAAGGCCCCCAGGCTTTTCTTTTTCTTGGAACTGATGGGCCCTGCTCTGGACTGAAAACCCAGACAAACCCTGGGAG
Source organism: Anthoscopus minutus (assembly GCA_013399455.1). Classification (NCBI taxonomy): domain Eukaryota; kingdom Metazoa; phylum Chordata; class Aves; order Passeriformes; family Paridae; genus Anthoscopus; species Anthoscopus minutus. Next base: position 154,375 of record VWYI01013333.1, read on the forward strand.
CTCCCACCGGTGGCTCACCAGGGCCAGGACGTGGCACTTTCCAGCACAGCAGGGACTGACACAAGACTGAGCAAGCCCAACTACACGCCACAAAAAGGACTCTCTCTGAATTTGCCATCTCTTCAGATCAGCAAGAGGTTTTATTAATTTTATTAGTATTACTCATTTTTCCATGTTTGTGAGTACCTTGTTTGTTAAATATTTAACAGTTTTTTCAACTTTTCTCGAAAGAGATTTATATCTCCTGAACCCACGGAGGGAGGGATTGCTTGAATTTGCTTTCTAGAGGGACCCCATTCAGAGGTTTCCTCCCAAATTTGCCCTAAACCAGGACATACAGTCGCTTAGGCAGGTACATCCTAGAAAGGGACCAAAAGTAAAGCAGATTTCCTCCATACATTTGTTTTTCCCTGTTGCACAGTGTGATTGGAACCAAACTAACCAAAATCCTAATGCTTCTAAGCTCAGGTCTGCAGTGTCAGTGCTCACCCTGTGAACAGCCACTCTTTCTGTATTCTTCTAGTGCTTTTTTCCCACCCATCCCATTCCCGCCTTTTAGATCACCTACCAAACTTATTTAATGCAAATTAGATGATTATTTTGATGACTAAAGACAGTGTTAACATTTAATATTTTCAGTGTACTGAGTAGAAACACTAGGCATTCTCAAAACTGAACAAAAGAAGGTACAGAGCTGCTTCAAATAGTAAATATTAAAGATTATTCACACAATAGTAAATATTGACACTTTTGATGTATTTCACAATAGTAAGAAAGCATTCTTGGTCAAAGAAGAAAAGCTGGGGAGGTTTTTGGTTGGATGGTTCTGAACTTATTGGACAAGCTTTGCTTTATACACTTCTATTCAGTATTTATAAAAAATAAGTCCCCTTCCTTCCATAAACAGAAGCTCCTTTTCTGTATTCCAAGAAGTGCATTGCTGAGATTTACAGTCTCTTTCAAGGAAGGGCTTCTATAACTTAGGATTAATTTACACTTTGAGCTATCAAATTTTACTGCAATTGTGAAAAGAGAAAGTGGGGAAGGGGAAGGAAGGAGGAAGAAAGCAGGACAAGCTCTCAAAGGGCTCATACTCAATTTTCTTCCAAGACAACTGTGCCTCAGCAAGGAAGAGTCAGATGTATATATCCACATGAATAATAACTCCTGCTAACACAGCCTTCGAAGTGATGGATTCCACAGAAGCTTGACATTAGCCTATGATCAGGCTCGACAGCATCCAGATTTTGACATAACTTAGCTCTTTCCATTAATTAAATTTTCCTCCAGGATAAAAATCATTGTAGAACATTACATTAAAAATGGGGCATTTATTTCCCTGTTGTAAGACACTGACGGTAAAACAAAATGTCACCACCTTTGAAAGGAATGCCCTCACTATTTTTCAGCTTTGTAGTCTCTCCAGTCTTAACCTTATGCAAACACCTCGAAATTCTCTTTATGAACCTCTTTTATGCTAAGTCTACCCAAATTAAGTCTAAAAATATGGATAGTAAGCCTAGGCTCACTGTCTTCCAGTTACCAATGGTTACCACCCTACAAGGCACTGCTATACTGAAGTTAACTTTGCAAAGGAGGATTTAAAAAGAAATTACTTGAAAATATTGTAATACTCTATCCTACTCTCCAGCAGAAGAATTACTCACATCCTTCAGATTCAATGACTTCTAGCTGTGGGTTTTACTCTTGCTCCTGAGCACTGGTAACTGTGAGACGAGGCAAGGGCTGAGTAACTCCCCATTCTCAGAGCACACTGGGACATAACCAAACACCAGGGAGTGTGTCCCACTGATGAAGTAATAAAAAGTGTGTTTGCAGTCTTGTTGCATAAACACCAGTGTAGCTGCTCACCGCTACAACTGAAAGCTACACCTAAATAAAATCTTATCACTCGTATCTGCCCAAGCCTCTCCTCAGAATCTGAGAGGAAAATTATGACTGCAACCCAGATGAATCACATTCCCAGATGGACTTCCCAGTACTTTTTCCTGGCTAGAAAGAAGGAAACTTTTTCCAGCTTATTAAGAAGTAATAGCCATATCAGCTTGCAGCACTGATGAATTTAACAATTAGATCCAAGAGTCTCCCTTGGAGGTGCAGCCTACTGAACATACAAAAAAAAGAAAAGAGAGGCTTCATGCCTTCCCTAACCCTGCCATGAACAAGAACACAATTTTAAGTGAATGACAAAAGATCCCACTAAGCCTGAGAGCTCAGGAGTGCAAGAAACACCCAGTGGGGTCAGCCTGATCTAGTCCAGAATTCATCTCCAACAAGACAGAAAAAGTGCTATTTACAGAGAACCAATAGCCCATGTCCTGTGGGCCACTCCCCTCACACTCTCCCTGCTGACCATGAACTCTCCTAACCCTGTTTTGAACCTGCCTACACAGCCTGTTTTCAAAACATCCTCTGGCTGCAAGTTGCATAAATTCACTACCTGCTATGTAAACAAACACTTTCTTCTTTCATCTGTCTTAAACTGATTCCCAACCAGTTTCACCAAGTGTCCTGGTACTGCAGGGTTTCTGTCAACAAGAGCTGGGCGTTCCCCCTTCCACCAGCTCCTGATTTGCAAACCTTGAACCCACTGCCCCTCTCAGCCGCCCACCTTCCAAATCAAACCTTTCAAATGATGCAACTCCACACTAGGCAGCAATACCACCCCCCCAGACTGAGGCTGTCCTCCCCTGCACCTTCCCTAAGCTAAAGGCACTAACTCTACCTTCTTTAGGTGTGGGCAAAAGAAACAGACCCCATGCTCAAAATGTAGTGAGTGTTTTAAATACCAACAAAAGGTATTTTCTTGTCCTCAGTACCTTTTCTTGGTGATGCAAGAGGCACACACTGCCCAGGTTTTTCTGGATTTTTCTGGCTGCTGCTACTCCACATTGCTGACAATAGTCCTGGAAAAGTGTCAATGACAACCACAAAGTCTCTTTTCCAAGTTGCAACCATCAGTTCTGAGTTCAGCATCACACAAACATGGTTTAGAATAATTTTTTCCTAACTGGAAAAAAATTCTGTTTAAGAACCTATGTTTACCTATGCTGACATTAGTCTACCACATTCTTGCCCACTGAAGTTATGTGATGGCCTTCTGGAATTCCTCTGTACTTAGACAGCATCTAGCTACCCAAAAGTAACAGTACTACCATTTTTCATCAAAACTGGAATTATTCTGGGGCTGGTGCAAGGTAACAAATTGAGCTGTTGGTTTGAGTAATGTCAGGAAGCCACAGGGTAGGCAAGTGAGATCAATCAAGAACATCAGAGCTAGTTTTATCATTATGGCAAAATTACCAGATACGGGAGATTTATTAAACAGGACAGAAATTGGGTGCAAAACAGGAATGAAAAAAACCCAAAACCCACACATCACACCTCCATGGCTGATGGTGGCAAACAAAACCTGCAATGGATTGTCCATGGAATTGTAGACTACCCATGGATGGAGCTACTTGAACACTACTGTGGAGGAAATTACATCTTATAACACCAGTTCTGGTGATGCTCTAGCATGACAGAGACTTCAGGCTTCCTAATGTCACTTTGTATCTGTCAGCTATCAGTCCTCACTTCTACCTTACAATGAAAAATGACTGTCAAGAAGAATCTTCACAATTACTTTTTAAATAGTTAATGTAAAATCCAAGTAACGTTGGAGGAAAAAAAAAACCTCTAATTAAAAAAACATACTGAAGACTGAAGCAAGATTCTTCTGCTAAAGAATTCTGGTTTTGGGCAAGCTGAATCACCACAGCACCAACAGAAATTATATAAAAACCTACCCAAATTAGAGGGCTACAGGAGCTTATCACACAAGAAAATTAACCAGCAACTGTAAACAAATGCCTTAAGAACTTTTCTGATTAATGTAAGATCTTAAGGAAATAAGTATTTTGAATCTCAGCTACATCCTGAGCACTATTAAACCACCATAGAAATCATCATTTATCAAGTGCAGAATTGCCAAGGGCTGTCCCCTAAGACATATTACAGAAATTTCATGCAGTGAAAGTAGCAGGTCTGAAGTTTAAAAAAATACTGGTAATTTCCATTTTTGGATATGATTGCAGTTTACTCTGTGAAAGAAAAAAAAATGCACAATACCGTTATTAAAACTCAAAGTTAATTTAAATTAACTATCAAAGCTCCATTCCCCTTTTTGTCAAAGAAATCAGAGAATTCTGGTGTCTTGAGCATCAAATAATTTCAGAGAAAAAAATCGCCAATTTTAAGTATTAGTTTTATCAGATTCTGTTGTCTAGATAACAACTTTACAACAGAAAGTTCTTTTTTTTAGCCATACCTACTAGATCTGGAACTCTGTTGCAGGTTTGTGGGCACAGACACAAACTCCTTAACAAATATAAATGGCACATTCATTTTGTATTTTTAATCTGCAAAGATGCTTATACATTGCAAGTAACACTTAGCATATCATAATTACTGAAAAAATGCTGTAAATCACTGCCTCCCCCCAAGAGAACTCCACTAACTTCCAGGTTCCAGAGTGCAAATTAATTAATATTTGAAATCTACTTGCATTGTCCTCCCCTTAATGTGTGTGTTGGGATTTTCTGAATGTTTGCTCAGTGTACCTGTTTTCGGAAACCCCTACTCTCTAAGAATCAATCCTATTTCAGATCTGCTGATGGACAGGTACTGACTTTTCCTGAAATTCTGATTACTAAGATACTTGGTAGCAGCCCAAAGCAAGTACATCCTGGTACCAATGAAATGTTATTTTCTGCAACTGAAAGCACTGAAGCTGAGCCTGCCATTTGTCCTCTACAGCAGCTTTGAGCACTTTAACTCTACTTTTCCCAGTATGAAAATATTAAAACCAGAAAACCTGTAAAAAAAGAAAACCTACTTTTGGTTCTCAAATGAAAAAAACCTTATAAATTTATGTGCACTGTCTCATAAGAAGAATTTTGGTTTGTTTTGTTTTCTTCTAAGTACGCCTTGTCAGGAGTAACAAAACATGCCCAGTAATGGGCACAGCAGTTACCCTAAATACAGAGAAGTTTTTGCCCCTGATTCACAATGAGCACAGAAGCCCTCCCTGGACTACAGCACTGCCCAGTGCAGAGCTGTGAGCACACAGACAGCTGTGCAAAGTGATGGCACTCCTCAGCTCTTCCCAGCCAGGCACTGCTTCTGTGCTGGATAAACCACTGGCATAGTCTCCACCATCTGTCACCAAATAGCTGGATGATAAAAAACACTTCTGGAGAGAGAAACAAAAATCAAAAAAGTGTTCCACTCCTAAATGCAAGGAAAAGTGCTGAGTGACTTTGCTATTAGGAACCTTTTTTCAATGATTTCTGGTCTCTTCCCTTTCTTCACCATCATCAGTGACCAGATTGTTTTTCTGAAGGCATCAGAGCTGCCTTTCAGTTTCCTATGCAGATGAAAAAGGCAAACCAGCCTGCAGAGTAGGAGACTCAGAACAAGAGCAACTTAAAGGCTATCAAACATGGAAAGTATCAGTAAATTTGGGGAAGAAGAAAAAAACAGGAAAGATTTATGTGCTAAGGAAGTTCACAAGGTAAATCTTAATGTGAATACTTGAGGGAGTATGCTGAAAGCATTAAGCTGCATGGTGCTATGTGTTGCAGCCTCTCCATTTCAGAGAAGGAGCAACTCAACATTCCTCAGGTATCAGGAAAGAGCAATTCATCTGCATCACTGTTTCTTCATATAATGGAGTTTTATTTTCCAGTTCTAAACAGGTACTTGCCTCAACATTTAAATTAAAAAAATAAACAAACAAAAACAAACAAACAAACCAACCAACCAACTTAGGATTACTAAAGGATCCAGGTCTCTTGGGAAAACCCCCAAACATTCCTACCTATACAAATTTATATCTTTCCCTTTCCATACAATTTAAGTAATCTTTGTACTCAGAGAAAGTCTTTTCCATTTTAAACAAAAGATGCATGTAGTTCACGAAGACCAAGAGGTTCTCCAATGCTTCTCCTTTCATCTTATAAATTCTTTCCCATCTTGTGCAACTCTAGATGTTTGGCGCACTTCAATCACACCAGGCACCAGAAAATGAAAGAAAACACTAAAATTTCACTGATAACCTCACATGTTGTCTGCTGCCCTGTGAAAAGAATATGTCTTAAGAGACAAATCTCTTACTTTGAAACCTTAACATAGCTTTGATTTAAATTCTTCAAGTTTTATTTACAGCTTTTGTATGGCAAATCTATTTTCAAAACACTCTGAAATCTGTATATACAACAACTTGTTAGTAAGCTGACAGAATACACACAATGGCTATACCAGCAGAGGCTAAATCAGGTATTTGGTTCTTCATCCTGCACCTCCTGAGTTTAACTCAGTAAAGAAAAGAAAGACTACTACTATCACATTTACCTTGGCATCTGTATCCAGTCCCCTCTAAACAGCAATTTGTCCCACACAAGTCAGAGGCAATAAATAATGTCATTTATAATCTGTTTAAAACAGGGCAAGGCTATGTGTCAAACATTACAGGTCATCCCTCTCCTCTTAACAATTCCCCCTCTATTAATTAGATCCAACATTTTGGTTTCTCTAATCTGCATTCACCTTTAAAAAATGAATTTTTAAACACCCTCTAAACCACAGAAAACTTTAAAGGAGAAAACTGAGGTGCTGACAAATGAAATTCAGATACTGCCTTAAAGCTGCCCTTTTAAGTTTGATAATTCTTGTTTTATACCTTTAACTTCGGTGGGAAAGAAACATTCACAGTAATTTTTAAGGCTCTAAAAAGGTTGCCTCAGTAGGGTTTGAGCTGAACACCATCCTCCTGCTCATCTTCAGAGGTCACTTTTCAGCAGTCAGACTAGTTTCAAATCACAGACCAAACATCAGAATGGAACGTTTATTTAGCCTCAGCTGACTAGTAGTGTTTATGTGTTTTCACTTTCATATGTGCTCTATTCCCTTTGACCAATTATTATTGAGGTTCCCTGGATTGGGACTTACATCTAATAAGATATCAATTTAGGGAAGATGAAGCACATGATGATGACAGGTTAGTGCATCTTACAATGATTATCTGTTATGTTGCATCCTCTTTGACTTGGTCATGCATGACTACAAATTAATGAACACAGTACAGAGGAGCAAACTTAAAACAGTTTAATTCAAGAATTTTTAGCAAGACCAAACTCCACCATTCTGTCAATCCTTTAGGAGTATAACTGATAATGTTTTTACTGATAGATCAATTCTTTCCTGAAATTCTAGGCTAATTCTACTCTCTGAACTTCTGCCCCAAGACAAAGACACATGGCAAACTTCCACTGGAAAACTACCCTGTCTCTTCTGCATGGCATAGCACAGCTGTGGACTAAAAAGGTGTGCTCTCTTTGAAGTCTCATTACTAGCACTTGTATCTGGTAAATATAGCTCTCCCTCCTGCACAGCTCGAGTGATCACAGTGTGTTTCCATGCCTCTTGTCTGTACCAGTTGTCTGGCTGGTGCTCTCTCTCATGCGCCCCAAGGAGAAACCTCCCAAGCTATCTGGTTTCATCATCCCCGAAATCGCAGAAGATTTAAATTTAGATGACTGTGGCCATAAAATTAAAAGAATTAGAAGCTGTCTCTCTGCTCTTCCAAGTGCTGCAGTTTGGAGCTGTTTTACAGGGAGTGACCCTGCGGGTCTCACCTCTGCTGCACCAAGCAGAGCTGCACATGCAGGTACACAGAGCCTTCCCCACAAGCTGCCTAACAACTGCGGGCAGGGGAGAAGACAGATCACCTGTCATGTGCTTTGGAACAAAGTATCACTTGATGTTAAAAAGGATCCACTTCTTATTAAACAATACAACAAATGGCCTTTTATGATTGCCATTACTCCTAAAAAACAATCAGCAAGACAGATTACAGAGCAATGAAAGCTATCACACACAGGACTCAATGTTAAAAACAGAGGAAAGGAAGCTGGTGTACACATCAAATTCCTGGTTACAACCTCAGTGTGAGGCAGGCTTGAAAAATATCTCACTGCACTTCTGGACAAGTTTTGGCAGAAACAGCTACCAGGGTGGAGGAAGGGGAGAAAGCTTAACAACTCAAGTTTTGTGAACATTATTAACTGAATTATTGATTACTGATGGAGACTCTGAGTCTTGGCATGTTACACGTTCAGGCAGGGCCCAGCAAGGGCTACAGGGATCAGGCCAAGGGGCGATGACGGGCACGGCCTGCAGCGCACACAGGGGCTCCCGGCACCGCTCCTGCCTCGCCTCCCTGGCTGCTCCACAAACACAGGAAAACAGCAGCCCCTGCCCCAGCAGGCCTAGGGGAAAGGAAAAGGACACCAGCTGATGTATCAGGGCACAGGGAAGTGGTAGCAGAGTATTTCTCAACATGTTGTGAGACTCATCAAAGGCCACAGACAGGCCACTTCTCATTAATTAATGAACACAGGGCTGCAAGTGCACAACTATTCAACAACCTTCCTACAGCCCACATCTCTCACCCTTCTATCCAAAGGGTGAGACTCCTTACCTTTTGCAGACTAGTGCAGGACACTCAGCATTAAAAAAGAGAGTGTTTGGAGTTGTGCTTGGGTGCTTTCATTCCTCTGCTCATCTCAAGCTTTAGGAATACATCCTCATTATTATGATGCACTGGATTATCATTTGGATGGTGAGAAGATGAGCAGCAGGTTACAGTGGTGTGGCTTCTATCAGTTCCTTCATGACCACAGGCCTCAGATTACAAGTTTATTGCTTCCAAACTCAACCCACTGAGCCTACAGCAAAGGTCACCCATTCGGTATTCCACACATGAAGTTTTAGGTTTCTCCTTTTTAAGTAAAAATTTCATTAGCTAATTTTGGTCTTTGGATTCTGCTTTTAATTTGACATTCCATGAAAAGATTCAGAAAGTTTTTCTTTGAAGTTCATTATTTTCCTCCTCCTTTATCCTTCTAGTCCTAAAATATGAGGGAAAAAAATCTTTATTTCTCTTTCTTTGGAAGAATGTCTTAAGCTTTAATCATTTAATCATTGTTGCAAAAAAAATAAGCCCACATCTGTTCCTAATTTTCAAATAAACAGTAACATGGCAAAGATTTCAAATCAAAACGCTTGCAGATCTGAGGAACAAAACCTAGAATCTACCTTGTGGCACAAAATGCATCCCCTTCTTGCATCTAACAGCTCAGTAAACTACTGATCTATGCCCTGCAAATTCAAGTCAAATAGTAGGTAAGGTAAACTATCAGTTCATCTGCTGTTGGTACTCTGACAGGCTTCCAGCATAAGCCTCAGTCACTGTTTTTTCACTTGCCTAACTGCTACAGAGTTCACAGTGACACATTTCCCAAGGAGCAAGAGCTTGTCTGGTTCCATAAGCACAGAGAGAGCAGACAGAAAGCCTTTCAGGAAAGCTATTCAAGAGTAAACAAACCAAAACAACAACAAACCCCTCACCTCACTACATAATTCAGCGCAATCAAGTCCCATTCCTATTAAGAACTGGAAATTTTCTTTTTAAAAAACCCAGAAACCTCCCCATATCTGAAGGGCAGAAAAAATATTGTAGTAATTCACACTCCTAAGAAGATATTCACGTTTCTAACCAGAGGTGTTCAGTGCCAGTCTGGTATCCCTGACTTAGCAGGTATGAGACAAGACCATGTAAGGAGATGCAGCCTTCTGGAGCCAGGACTGAAAGGTAAACAAGAAGTGCAGTAGCTTCTAAAAAACGCATTAGACTAACCATAAAGGATGAGATTTGGCTGCTTAACATCAAATGCGTTTATACAAAAGCAAAACAAAAGAATCTTTGTGCATAAGGCTCACCTCCAGCCATTAGACTTAGAAAGTTTTTATGATCCTAATGCAGGAAAAAAAACCCAAGCCTCTTCTCCTTCACATCATCATTACTGCCCAAGTCCAATGAAATAAGTGCTTTGGAAAATGAATAAAAATGTTTCAAGGAGATGATGATCACTGTTTCTTGTCTATTTGAAGCATGTACAAGCCTGTCTTCTTATTGCTGTAAATGTTCCCACCACACACAGCATCCCCTCCTTTGCCCTGGCACCAGGGTCTGTAGCAATACAATGAAATTAATCTGAATTCTGATTTTTGCCCTCCCTAAACCAGGTTACTTTTAGCCTGGATTAGGTCCCTGAGGTAGCTGCCTAGTTCAGCTACAGAAATGCATATAACTCAGGCAAAAGAGGTGGCAGCATGGGAGCTGGGGTAAGAATCCTTCATCTAAGTGACAGTCTAAAAAGTAGCAGTGGAAGCATGCCCAAAGCTGCCCTGGTGCACCTACTCGTGTACAAGTCCCACTCATGCTCTGAACTGACAGAGCACAAACTCTCCCTTGTCCAGAGGCTGTTCAGAGGCACGGCTGTAACCACACCTGCCCCAGTAACCCCCCCTTCTTCTTCCTGGGAAGAGGAGGCCCAAATCTGACAGCAGCTTCAGCTCAGCAGCCTGACTGAGCCCAGGAATACACTGTCATACACTGCAGCCAAAGGCATCAGGGGCTCATGGCAAGGGGGAATTCTGCTTTAGTCAATTGGAAGTTGAGCTGATGACTGAACCTTGAATAGCCATGCATACCTGTGGTCCATATGAGCAAACAAAGTCACTGAACTTACCCTAGTTAAAATTATACCCAGCTGTAAAAAAAACCCCTCAAATAACCCTGATCTGGTATGAAATGTCTCTGTGTCTTCCCCAAAGGTCTAAATGAATCTTTCACTCTATGCCATCGCCTTCATTTGCCCAGATGAGCCACACTGAAACACATGTATTAAAATGCTATTTTCCTTTAATTCACACTTTTGTTTCTCTGTGTAAGTTTGTATGTAGGCCAGCCTTTAGTATTTTGTAAGTTTGTATGTAGGCCAGCCTTTAGTATTTTTTTCATGCTTGATCAAAGCCCTGTGTGTGAGGACACAATGACACAATAACTTGGTACTATTCAGCCAAATCAGAACACCCTATGTTCAGCACACAGAAGTATATGAAACAGATTTTGCAAATCTATGATGTACACATCAGAAATATTTCACAAGTGATTTTAATTTCAAATTTTTGATTATCCTTTTTCTCTGGAAAACAATGCTCAGATTGGCTTCAATAGCCCAGAGCACACAACTCACTCTAAGGCCCACATACACTTCCGCAGGAAAGAAAGAATTAGAGCAACTAAGAGCTCAATTGCATTCACTATTAGCTTTTACATACTGATAAAGAAACTTTGGAACAGAGCATTTCTGCACATACAGCAGCTCTACAGCACTGCAAACTACACCTCCTGTACTCTGAGGAAACTTCACTCCAGTGAAGTCAATGGATGCTTTGTTACCTATTGTTAAATGATGAAATACCTCCAGCAGGCACTGTTCTCTTCCACAGTTTTTTAAACACCCAAGACACACCTTTGTATTTGAAGAGAGGGGAAAGAATTACTGTTCTCTCACTTCCTCACTCAGAAAATACTCACTGCTTGGATTAGCCACTAAATTAACTTCAGCTGTAGAGAAAATGACTCATTAAACAGAACAATCAAAAATTTCACTGGAGCAAAGGGGAGGAGGTAAGGAGAACTTTAACCTTCCCCCTCTCCTGCCAAATAAATGACACAGTAGTTTGAAAAAATAAGCAGGATGCAGTAACACTTCTCAATAAAAGCGTTAGGAAGTTAAAGCAAAGGAAAAAACCAAAGCCAAGCTACGGGCAACTGTAGTAGCTCTCGGAGCACTTTAATGTTACAACAGTACCCAAATACATCTGGAAACATTGCACTGAGCAGCAGAAAGGCAGAGCTGTCTTTAAGAGGTTACTTCTTAATGTAGATCATTATGTCAGAAGTTCAGCAAATAGTTAACAGAAAGTTTTGTTTGTACAATCACACATCTGCTGGACAACAGACATCCAGTTTTGTAATACACCACTGGGGACAAACATGCAGGAGATCTTTTAATAAAAGAACTAAAGTTTTCTTCCACAGACTCATCTGAATTGCTGTGAGACCAGTAGGAAATGTTTTAGGGAAATTGATGGTTCCTTTTCAATCACAGCCAGTGACTGATTGAATATTGGAGTCAATTACTTATTGAATCCTCCTATAATCACTAAATTTGCCCGAGAATAGGGAACAGAAAGGTGAGAACCCTGCCTGTTTCTCATATGACATCTTGAGTAACTACACCAGGAGGTCTGGAAGACAGCTGTCTGAAGCCATTACATATATTTTTCATTTTCACCTGAAAATATTTTCCACATATATATGACCTTATCTAAACTAGAAAGGCTAATTTGTCAGTGTGGATTTGGGTTTTGGCAGAAAACATTTGTTTGAGAAGATGACTAACACAGACAGTTAAGCAGCACTAAAGCAGCAAGCACAGGTTTGGCAGTAAAATATATATTTTCTCAGATATAGACTACCTAAACCAAAACAAGCCATAATTGAGAAGTCGGGTTTTTTTCTAACAGCATAAATACACTTATACTGCACTCCTACTTCAAAGTAGCAGCTCCAGGGTAAGTGAAGAAGCAAATCTACTTCGATAAACCCTCTCAGATTCTCACCCAGCACACTGCAAATACTCCCTGGGCTGAGGGACTGGTGCTGCAGCTGGTCAGGATCACAACTCACTAAAGGCACAGTTTCACAGCAACCCTGCGGACAATCTCAGACACAGCTCCTGCAGCAGGCAGAAGCAGCCATAAGTGCAGGCCAAGACAAGTGTTTCAAGGGCAGTGTAAGGCACTAATCACATAAGGTATTCTACTTGAAAATTTGCTGCCTGAAAGAATACAGCAGATGAGGTTTCACAGTTGGTTTCAACCAAACTAGGAGCTAGCTGCTGTCTAAGAGAAACGGTTCCGAATTTCCTCCTAAATACATTCCCGAGTGCTCCCCAGGTGATGCCAAAACATCTCTCCAGAGGAATTCATGTTCAAGGAGATAGAAACAACAGAAGCATGGACTTCCATTTCTTTAAGCTGATGGTAAACCTGTGTCCTGAATTCTGCTTCTGAAGTGCAGTGATTGCCCATATTTATTTCAGCTCTCCCTGGCCTTAATTCTGTCAGATGTACCTGCATAAACTGAGCCTAAGGAATCACAACAGAGAAAGTCACAACAATGGTAAAAGCTGCAACTATCAGCCCAGGATACGCAGATAAAGCCAGGGAAACATTCCACACACTGACTTGTACCACTCTTGACTTCATAAAACCAAAGCAAAACCTTTCAAAAAGTTACAGTGAAGAACAGTAAGAAGCTACTACAAGAGTGCGTCAGTTAAAAACACAAACAGATTGGAAAGTCCAACAAATAATGAGTCCTGTAATGCAAAGGTTAGCATTACATGTTCTGTAGTCCTCTTCTTTTCTATGTATAAAGCAATCCTCCTAATAGTCTTTTGCTTTTACCTGTTCCTTCAACCCAAATGCAAATGCTGAAAATAGTGACCCAAATCTACTATTAATATCACAGGAGTTATTTGATGAAGGAATAAAAGCTGATGAGCTTCTCTAAGAAACACAGAAGTAAACAAGCTTGAATCAAGACAGATCAAACATATCACCAATCTTCAGGAGAAGTAGTTTTGGGAAAGATGAAATAACCAAGGTAGGAGATAAACTAGACATTGCATTACAGATCATTATGTAGCCCTTTAGAGCTAACTCATTACTATAGCTAATTAAAATTAATAGGGACTGACTATTAATTCAAACAGAACAGTGTAGTAACAGCTTCCAGAAAAAGAAGGTAAGAAAAACTGTTAAAGGGACACATTCTAAATTGAGGTAGGCTGCCCTAGTCCCACCAACCTCATGTAGGTACAGCTAAAATTTACATCAATTGGAGATTCCTTCCTTTCCACACCTAGGTGAAAAATAATTCATAGCCCATTCATGCAGAGAGATCATTCAAACCTTCCTCCAAAATATGCCTACACAAAACTTACAAATGTTATATATTAGAGGAATTTTTTTCCTCTAACAATTCTTGGCACATCAAGACTTTCCACTGCTGCAATCCCACAATGTTATCAGCACAAGGCTTCATTCATACCTATGTTTAAAATTTTATAACAGCCTATCAAGCAAAGAGATTATGAATCATTCAAGCCATTAAAGTCCAATTACCTCAACTGAAATCTGAGCTTCCCGGCATTATTCCAATTTCTCTTTCTGCTCACTCAGCCCCTGTACCCCTTCCTACACAACCTTCCCTTCTCTAACCTTGTGAAACTTCTCTTATAGGAGACCCAGGAGCTGGCCAATTTACACAGCATGCCTGTCACTCTTACCCTCCAATACATTGAACCACCACTTTTCTGTACTTTTTTCTGTATTGTGGTTTTGCCCTCTCCTCTCACCCCCCCAGCTTCCTCTCATGCCATGGATTGTCAGCTCCTGCTCCTCTGGATCAGGAGGCATCCTGTATCCAGGTCCTTTCTGCGCCTACCCTTCATTTCTGCATGACTATATCAGTTCAAATAGGTTTAATTATCATGTACATACTGACACTTAGCTTCACGGTGGATTAATTCAAATTAAAGTGATTAAAATAATCAAATTTAGATTAGCAAATGAGGAAGCTTTTTTTTTATGTTCGTAATGGTCATTCTCAAACACCAATAACCACTAAATCATGATGATCTGCAATATAACCTTTTAATTTTGCATTTAATAGTCCCTAGCTAGACAATACTATTAGTGTATGTTTATGCAGATTCTTGACATGAAATTAATGACCAATGCAGGTCACTAGTAGCTGGTGAAATTTTACATTGTAACTTTTTCAAGCTCTGTTTGAATGACAATCAAGATGAAAACTAACAAAATCCCTGAACACCTAGTGAAATCACTCAACAAAATAAATATTGCATTTAAAGACAATTTTTTTTTTCTTTTTTTTAAGCCTCATCTCTCTTTAGTAGGTGAAACTGAGTGAACTTGGCTACTGTGGAATTCAAAACTTCTGATTTTGTAGAGTTTTTATTAAAAAACTTAAGAAAGGAAAGCTGTTTTTCCAACTTCTCTGTTGATGTCATTCAGTTCTGAAGAAATATTAGGCTAATCACACTAAAATCAAAATAAATTTCTCTGGGTATCTACTGAAGCAGCTGCTGTTCTCAGAAGTGAGTTTTTAGCACTTCAAACCCCACTCATGTTCAAGAGCAATGGGCTTATTTCCTCTAAACATTTGGTATTACATTGAGTCCTGTCTTAATTTAGGTAGTATTAATATATTACAGCATATTTAGTGCTGAATACAGGTTCATTTTTGAGAAAGCAAGACAAAAATTACTTCAACCTGAACCATCCCACTTTTGCAACCTCATCTTGCCTTCTCCAGGGATGTGCTACCACCACCTCAGGGTCAAAAAAGACTTTAGAAGAAATGTAAATATTTGCTTTCTTCCTGGGAAAGCACTACATATGGAAGAGGGGGGAAAAAGAGGGGATGTGCATATGGGGAATTGCATCAGTATAATTAGAGAGTTTTAGCAAGCTGGTAAACGTCTGTGTAGGCAATCCCTTCAATCTAAAGGGTATTTCCTAATTAAAAATATGCACCCCATTTTCCAGAGCCTTCCTACTGAAGAAACATCTCACCACTGCCGCCCAATTAGATCAAATTGGGTGGCTGGCTGTTTTTGTTGTGTGCATGATAATACAAAGACTCTCCAAGTTCCTGCTCAACAAAGGCTTGTGTGAAACAGGCTTTGAAGACACAATAACATTCCTCTTGCGAGTTTCAAGCCCGGAGGCTAAAAGCACCAAGTAACTATTCATTCTTCCATCTCGAGACACATTCCTAACCTAGTTCAAAGGCCTGAAAAAACATGCCCTAGCTACATGCCTGCACACCTTCAGCAGGGCTTTCCCCTTCTACCAGAGCTAGCTAGAGAAAGAAGTTTCATACAGAAAATAATTAAATACATTTAAGAGTTTTCTTTCACTTTTAAAGAACTCCTAAATTGTTTAAAAGATTCAAGACTGCCTTGTATATGAATTGATCAGCTATGTTAATCCACTGGAGAGTAAATTTCACCATTCACATGTTTAAAGTACAATGTTCATGCACAGTGTTTAACTTCTGCTCCCAAGAGGCAGCTGTGGGAGGAGGGAGTGTGCACAGCTGGAAAAGGACAAGGGATGATCTGGAGCTGTTTCGCTTCCATCACTGCTCTTCTATTTAGTTTCATCTGCCCCGTTTTGATCTCAAACTGGTAAGATGTAAATCACACATGGCTGTCCACCCATATCAAGATATCCAAGGCATTCAAGAACATTATGCATCATGTTCACAAGATGATGATAAAGTCAACAAAATACAAGATTATTTCCAAAATGCTGGCACTAGAACAAATATTAACTTTCAACAAGAAAAAAATTTAGTTTTCAATACACAGCTTCCTAAACAAACTAAATTCCTCTTTATACATTTTATTTTGCTGTTTCCCAAAAATCTGAATGTCATTATGTGTAAAATGAGGAAATATAAATAATTACTAAAGAATAGGCTAGCCTAACTACAGTTACCATGTCATAGTACAGCAGCAGCACACAGAAAGAGTGGAGCAGGCAGATGGGAGAGAAGGCAGCTGAGGTGAGACCCACCCCCTTGGCAGGAAGGCAGGCTGGTTAAGTCTGCCCAAAACTCCTGCAGGACCCTGCCCCAGACGTGCCAGCCAGCCTGCTTTTTGGGATTCCTGAATCACACACAGGAGATAGAAAGTTTCCTTTGTTTGCAATAGTTTTCAGTACACCTAAACTAAGGTTTTCCTTACCTGTATTTCATTTTATATCTGCAATCAAGCAGATATAAACTAAACAAGAACTATTTAGTTCTCCTGAATTTTCCTTTTTTTTTTAAGGAGAAACAATTTTTTTTTATTTTGGAGTTTTGATGACAATATTAAGGAAGAAATCAACTGTGATCTGCAACACAGAAAAGTGGATCAAATGCTAAAAATACTGTAACAGCAAAGCATGAAGGGATGGTACAGTGTGCCCATGCTTTGCAAGCAAAAAAGTCAAGAAGAGAAACAGGGTAAATAAAACAGATTAAAGAGAGGCAATTTTTTCAATTTTAACAATGCTGTTTCCACGTGTCTAAAATATACTTTCGTCCCCATAAAGATTTTAATTAGTTGCTTTCACTTTCTCCAAATGAAAATGGTTCAGTTTGAATTGACCATCACTGAAAAAGCCAAGTATTGCTCATGTTTCCCTTCATACAGCCACAGTACAGATCTTCATTCCCATAGAAACAAGGAAAGCATTACCTTACTGATATCTAAGAGTCGTTTTGAATCCTGTAGCAAGCTGAGCTGCCCAACCTCTTTCAAGGACTGTGCAGCTGAACCACCTGCTCTTGGTCATTTCCAGGAAACACAACTGGACTATGAAAGGAAAATCTTTGTGGATAAATTCCAAAAGAGGAAAAAAAGTATAACATTTTCTTCGCCTCAACTAAGTAAACAACTTGTTAATTTATGTCATCATTATTATATAACATTCTGCTCCATAAATGCTCCTTTTGCTATTTTAAAGTAACAAGTAATTGAGAAATTATGATCAGGAATTGCAGGAGAGGAATCACTAATTGCAACAGCACAAACTTTTCTGAGGAAATGAAAATTAATCCCATTTTTCAGAGACCACTCAGCCAACACCACCATCACTTTCCTAAAACACCTGGAAGAGTCAGAAGTGGAACAGCCACCATCATTTCAGCAAAGTACCCAACATTTATTTCCCTGAGTGCCACCACAGAGACCAAGTACCATGAAAAAGCACATTGTACTACGCAGGGAAGGCTGCAGACTTTACCAGCCCTATGACATGGCAAAGGACATTCTGTTACACCTGTGCCTTCTCCAGGAAAGAGAAGAGCTTCTGTATTTCTCCTATATTAGTATGTATGTGAAGGCTCTGCTGACAGTGACTCTCAAACACCTTATCAATCACTTGCACAGGAACCATCGAACCAAACTGGGAGTTACTGGGCAACCATTGTCTCCTTGCTCTAGCAATTTTCAAGGTACTTCAGCAAATCACTCACTTGGACACCAGCACTCCCCTGCAACACATACAGAAGGTTCCGAGCTCCGAGTTCATCTTGGACGCCAAAACATCTCCCCTGCCACTCATTTCCTTCTCTCTAAGGGTTAAAATTCTTTTTTCTAACACAGCAACTTTGTCTTCAAAATGAAGACCAGCTGTCTGAAGATTAATTACTATAGTGTTTTAATCTGAAAGATTCCCTCACTGACACACATCAGCTGTCACTTGAGGTGTCTGCATCTCTCACACAGCACAGGGCACGGGAAGCTCAGGTCAGACCAGAAACAAGTCACAGCTCCAGCCATGGTGTTTCAAGCTCCCCACCTCCCTTCCATTCCTTTGCAGTCACTTACAAACTGATGAACAGAAGATCCCAGCTGAGATGTGCTTTAAGAAGAGAAACAATCTTCTACCTCTCATGTACACTTCTTTGACTCTCTCAATGAAGACACACAACTCTTGGCACAGCATTTACATGAACTACTGGTGATATATGATGTTGATATACTGGGGATATAATGGTGCTACAGACATGCAGTATCTTGTAAGGAGGATGATGGGAGGGTTTGTTTTGGTTTGGTTCTGATTCCACAATTCAGAGAAGTAAGGGCAGAAAGAACCCACACAATCAGACTGGTTTAGTCTCCTCCACTCCAGCTTCAAGCTCTTTATTCCTTCAGGGAACTGTGCAAATGGTGCCACTGAAGAACAGCTCTCGTGCACAAACTAGTTAAGTATTTTATTGACTGGCAAATCCAGCTTATGAAGTTTCTACCCTATAGTTATGTCTTAATAAATATTTGTGCACCACACTGAAAGCCAGGAACCAAGGCTGCTAATTAATTCCCATTTTTTTCTATTCACACAGATTCTGTACTTCAAAGAAAGTATGTGCAATCCTTAGGTGCCCTAGTGGTTAAAAATGTCCAAACTACACAGGCTGGAAGTTGGCAGAAGAAGGAACACAGTCAGTTAAAGCTGTAGATGTTCCCAGACTCTACATTCCTCCATTATGTAACACACATCCATCAGAGAACTCAAACGAGCAAGTACTCTTCAACAGCTCTACTAGCTGTAAAGTGCTCAACATCCTCCTGAAGCAAATCTTATTTTAAAATTTAGCAGGTCATCTCTTCCACATTCCCAGCTTCCAAAAAAATAGAATTTTACAACAGCTGACAAAATGCACACAGGTAAATCTTCTGTGATATGCCATGGAACAGCACATTTCACCTTCCCGCTCAGGTGGCTGACACCACATCTTCTAACTAGACTCCCAAATTATTACAAGCACTTGAACACACACAAACCTCCACTGTCTCATCTACCTGATCAAAAATTACTCTGAAGAAAATACACTTCACAATTACCCAAGGTTAAATCTCTAATAATAGTCTTCAGAGAACATGACCTAGATATGTCAAACATGATCAGAGAGACATATATCAAGACGTCCTTTAGTTAGTTAAGAGTGCCAGGCTTATTTAAATCTCCTTTATCTGTTCACACCTTGGCTTTTGTCACATTTCACATCATTTCTGTAAGCAGAGAGTAAAGCTGTTAAACTTGTGAATATTTTTTTTTAAGTTAACGATGTCTCTCCTTTGCTATCTTTATTTCATGTAGTCAAAATAATAATCACCATTTATCAAAGCCCCAGAATTATGTAAACACAGAACAATGCTATTCACTTTTATGAAGAGGTACTCTAATATGAGATCATGTACAGATGACCAAAAACCAATATTACCATTCTGACGAGCTGGGAACTCAGACATATTTGTCAGTATTAATATATTTGTGTTGCAGCTTTTACCACAAAATGAAAACCACATCTGCTGTAACAAGCCACAACAGCTTTGTCATTTGAAGTTGTTTTATTTTTACAATATATTCTTTAAATTGAAAAAAAGAGAATCTATACTTACTAATCCATAAGACAAATTATTGAACTAATAAACCCAAATCAAATTTTTAACTGTCCAAGTAGTAGAGTGTAAAGAAGAAAATGCTGCAATTAAAGAAACCTGTGTGAATATAGTCTTCCTTTTATTGTATGTATTTTATAAAATCAAGAAGTTTTAGTGTTAAAATGCACTCATTCATATTTATCTTGTACTTAATTCAGATTTGTATCTGTGGTTTACTACTGTGGTTGTGATAGGGATACTACAAGACAAAGAATTCAGGAAAGATGAGCTGGAGATAAGTTCTGTTTGCCTTTCTAAGTAAATCATCCTGTTAAAGTCAAAAGAATATCCAAATACAAAAAAAAAATTCAATAGCAAGTAAGGAATACATGTGCTTCCTAAGCAGAGTGTCCATCCCTGTAATAAAGATTTAAAAAAAACATACAGTAGGTAGAACACCTTCAGAAAACTGCAGTCCCATGCAAAATGAGCACCTCTAGAACAAACTCTTTATGTATATCCAGGCTCTCCACATTTCTCTATACTCATCCTCAAACTTTCAAATATCACCATCCCAGCTCCCCTCAGATCAAAAACACCTTGCACTTCTCTCTATCTACATCATCCTGCCACAGTTTCTGTGTCCCCCAAGTAATTTCTCTCTCATTTCCATTTCTTTCCCATTCCAGTTGCTACAAGTGCTGCCCAGCCTTTATCTCAAGTTCCCCATTCTCCTGTGTCAGCAACCCCCACTCACAGCACAGGTCCCATGAACACATCTCCCCTCTTTTTTCCTCTTGTCTCTTAAGAGTATTTCATAACTCCGCCAACAAAACACAATAATTAGTTTTCACTGAAACTTGGCATAGAGGTTAAACCTAAAATCAAATTAGTTTTGGGAAACAGTATCTATTTCTCTTCCATATCACTGGACACCAACATGATTTTTAAAGTTTATGTAACTTTATTCACGTAATAATCAGTACTGAACAGATTTACTTTCAAAGCTTCAATAAACTGGAAAAAAAACTCCACTTGCTTCACAAACAAGCTATTATACAGTTAATGATTCAAAAGACTATTCAAGTAATTTACTTGCAGTACTTGCACTTATGTATTTAGGAAGTCATGAAAATTGTACAGTCCTAATGAATACAAAAATTTAGCTATCATAAAGTATTCCTGAGACAATACAACACACTGAAGATAATGGTCAAATAACCTTCCCATTCCACAGCTGCTTGCTGCATTTTATTTAAGAGCTGTAATTCTCTACTTCCACGTGTTATCTAAGGAAATTTATCATCTTTCTACAGTAGCTATTAAAAATCAGCATCAGCCTCACCCTGCAATGTCATGTTTCATTTTCAAATTTAAACCACATTCAAAAACCAGTTTGTTTTTGAAATGTGAATGTGAGAACCATGTGTTAAAGATGTCCAGGTAGTACCTCATAATCATATGAACTTGTTTATAAATCATTCTGTTTCAGTTTTTAAACCAGGAAAACAAAAGAGAAACACCTAAACCCATTAATTAAAGCCTGTGGTCTTGTTAAGCACGAGAACTGCAAATATGCAAGTATGTGGAGACACAGGCTCCATTTTGGCAAATAATTGGGTATGGCAAAAAACTGGTGTGTGCATACAGTAAAAAATGCACTGTTTTGTCTACAGTAATACCCACAGAGCATGAAAAACTTTCATAATATGCTGGTATTTACCTTGGTGCTGACCCAAAACTACAGAAACTTCTGTTCTTCAGTTTGGGAAACAACATGCCCCTAGAAACTTAATTTAACTGTAAAAGTCTTGTTTTGGCACCCTTGTTGGTCTCTTCCAACTCAGTATATCCTATGATTTTATGAATTGCTGTGTTTCTGTTGCTCCACCTTAAGTTTTTAACTTCAGAAAAAGAACACAACTATTGAAAACTATGAAAGAAATAAATTTAAAAAGCAAGCATTGTCCCAACAAAATAAAACCCAGGTATATAGCACAAGAATGACATAAGTAATTTCCTGTTTACCATCACATGTATTTTCATGAGAACCACAGAAAAGTTTAGTTCTACCCTTAGAAGTGTTTTGCTTTAATTGGATACAGGCAAAAGGTCTAACAACTCTATAGATGCCCTTGTGCTGAAATTCCCATTGTACTGTTTTCCATTTTCTTCCATCACCAAAAAACCCCAAACCACCCTTGCAGTGGGTGAAACAGCATCAAAGCCAGAGTGAGCCAAGTTACCACTCGCTTACACTTCACATATTCTATTCCATGCTATTAGCACTTACATTCAGGAGTTCTCAGAGTCATCAACAAAATGGAAACAAAGCTTTGAAGCTTTGGAGATCAAAGCAAGATACCTGGATTCATTCTACAACCCTGCTACAGCATTTCCTGTTTCTCCAGAGCCAACATCTAATGGTTTCCTTTTTGGAATATTTTTTGACTATATACTCAGAACACAAGCTATCAGCAGTTCATCTTCAAACACCCTGCACATTTGAGGAGCTTTCTCACAGCAACCCCAAAAACTGGATCCACAGCACATCCACATCTGCTCACCTGCTGTCTTGGGTTTGTGCGCAGGGTTTTGGTAGCAGGAGGCTACAGGGGTGGCTCCTCCAAGAAGCTGCTGGAAGCTTCCCCCATGTGTGACAGAGCCATTGCAGCTCCAAGATGGACCTGCTGCTGGCCGAGGCCAAGCAGTGCCACTGACAGCAGCAGCACCTCTGGGATTATTTAGGAGCAGGAAAAAAACCTACACAACTGCAGCCAGAGAGAGGAGTGAGGATATCTGAGACCACTGTGGATACAGGAAACTACTCTGCAGAGGAAGTAGCAGCAGAGAATGTGCAGTGAACTGGCCAAAACCCCCATTCTCATACCCCTGTGCTGCTGTGGGGAAACAGGTAGAGAAATGGAGAGTAAAGCTAAGCCCAGGAAGAGGGTGAGTGAGGGGAAAGTGTGTCAAGGTTTAGTTTTTATTTCTTATTATCCTACTCTGATTTGATTGGTAATAAATGAAACTAATTTGCCCCAGTTGAGTCTGTTTTGCTGATGACAGTCCCTGATGAGTGATCTCTCCCTGCCCTTATCTCGACTCATGAGCCTTTTGTTCTATTTTTTTCTCCCCTGTCTAGCTGAGGAGGAGAGTGATAGAATGGCTCTGGTGGGCATTTGGTGTCTAGCCAGGACCAGCCCACCACATCTGTGCATGCAAAACTCTAAGCAGGAGGAAAACACCTCAGGGCTACACTGCTCTCTCCCCTCAGTTTTTCCATGTCATGGGCTGGTGTTTCCCAGCACAACTTGGCAACTGCAGCAGCGTAGCCTTCCAGCTACAGCATAAAAGGCCACTCATCAGAGGATCCAAGCTCCAAAGAGTCACCATCTAGGCTAGACACACACAACAGCGCCCAGTTCTCTAAAGCGGAGGTAAAAGTTTGGGCAGGAGAGCACACACAACTGCACTGAAACTACAGCACTTCTTACAAGAAAAAAGAAGAGAGCTAGGGCAGGACCAGCTATTTGGAAACAGCCAAGGATATATGACAGGGAAGGCAATGGGATTGGAGAGTGCAGAGGAATGCCGTGGGTGAGAGAAATGTTTTTCAATTAAATTTGGGAAACAACATGATTATTTCAGCCAGTATCTTTAATGTTAGGAGAAATAATTACACTTGAAAGAGATTAAAAATATTTCAGAATCCAATGCCTGAACAACTTGGAGGCAGCTGGCAGAGAAGGACAGGGAAGCTAGGGAAAGGACAGGAGTTAGCCAGTTTGCATCAAAGTAGCAACAATCATTTTACCCCTTAGGAGATGAACAGCCAACATTTGGGGTAATTCTCTTGTAGATGGCAACAACAGAAAACTCCAGAATAGATAAAACAAGAATTATTGAGATAGTTTTCAGATGGCCTTTGGGATGGGGTGGAAGATTGTTCTATGGAGAAAAAAAAAAGCATGCGCAGTCCCTTTGCCACTTCTGAGATTAAAAGTGTAAATAATGTAAATAATAAACCCATGAAAGAGAGGGACAGTAAAGAAAGAGCACTTAGTGCAGCCTTCCCCAGTCCTTCTTCTGACACCTGCAGCTTCACCTTCCCCTTCCCAGCTCCAGATGTTCTCCCCCTCCCTGCTGTACCTGCAAACACACCTAGTAGCTTTTCCTTCATCTTTCAGTTGCTCAGGCACCAACAGGAGAAACCACAAGTGCAACCTCCCTGCTCTCAGCTGCAGCCTGAACAGCCTCAGCTGCCAGAAGGAGCACAGGGGAAGCTGGCCAAAGAGGCACAGCCTGCTCTGCTGCTCGTTGGGAAAGGCAGGCAAAGCTTTGGGGAACTGGAGCACCCTTACTGCATGTGGAGTTTTCAGGTGAACAGTCCGGCTGAAGGCGCTCAACAACCTTGTCAGGCATATGCAAGCAGTCCCATAAATCACTCAGCTCCAAGCAGGTTTTCTGAGGAATGGCGTAAGGTACAGCCTACCTGGAACAAGTCTCCTGCCAAACCTAAGTTTTACCTCCAAAGCAAAAAAGGTACAACCACATATCAAAAAATAGCTGTAAAAATGGTTTAGTATGAAGAAAACGCAGTTGGGGTTCTTTTCTTAGCACACTGGAGATAAGCTAGTCTGGCTGAATTTTGCAAGGGAAGTTTCAGTTGATGGCAAAAATCTAGCCTGGGAAATAGGAGTCCCATAATGAGAAGGCTGTAAGCAACCAACAAAGCTTTACAGTGGGACAGAAGAAGGAACAGCCATGGCTCAAACTCCCCATATAATGACAACCTGATTCTTCCCTTGCCTCCCAGAAGAAGCTGTGCCTCCTCAATCCAATCCTAATTTTGGGAATAAGAACCAACTTCAAATAACAATTGTTCTATTACACTCTGTTTTACACAATGCTGCCCTTAAAAACATATGCATAGTATTTTTCAGCCAGCTCTTATACCAGATCTTCCAAATCCTAATCTTTCACTGAACAACATAATCACAGCAGGTATCTACCTAACACCACCATGGAGAGCATTGCCACAGCTTTTATGTTAAAGATAACAAACAGTTCAATTAAACATGTTGTCCACAGCAAAAGGAAAGCAGTGCATTTGGAAAAAAAACAGCGTAAGCAAACAGTTATAACACCACTCCCTGCCAGATCTGCCTTCTCATACCTTTCATATATTCTTTATTTACCCACACACTGACCAAGAATCTTCTCTCCCACTTCCCAGTCTCAGCACTGTGCAGGTAGGAGGGAACAGTGATGCTCCCCAGGAAAGTGACTTAACTGCAGAACATGTTATATTCTCTGCCAAAAATCCCCTCCTGAAGAATTTACAACACCAATGCTGTCCTAAGCAGATATGGATTCCCAGGGTTACAAGAACCACTGCAAAAACAGAGCTCTTGCAAGCACATGCCAGAATTGAGAAAAGGTGTGGCTGTGTAAATTTGTATACATTTGGTCACAAATAATGTATGGTGACACTCAGCACAGTCCTGTCAGCCACAAAAATTACCATTTCCTACCAGTTACCACTTGAATCAGACTGGCAATATTTGCACTGATCTTAAGTCCTACCTCAAACTTTCAAATTAACCCAGTATTCATAGGTCACTTAAGACTAAGACTCTAATGGGCAACAGCAAGTGCCAAGCAGCAAATATGAAGATACTGTTTTGCTTTTGTTCAGGTTATAAGGATGCAAAACATCTGAAAAGGAAAAACATATGATCCCAGGTATCACACCAACACCAACCCTCAATGTTCCCTTCCAGCGCAGCCAGGAGGAGACACAAATACTGAGATGATGTAAACAGTGGTATGAGATTCACCCCCTAATATAATTGCATACATTCATAGTAACTGCTTGAACTACTGTGATTGCTGCTGCTTAGGTATGTAGGTATGCAGGAAACTGTTAAAATCCAGTGACAAAATATACTAGACAACTATCTGCCAGTACTTGCCTGCACCAAAACAAAACCTTCTTCACCTTTCATGAAAGGACTTACACAGGTGCACTGTACTTTTCCAGCGCTTAACAAGATATATTGTCCTGTGCTGCATGAAGTTCCCACTCAAGAGAAACAGCACACTGCTTCCCACAAGGCTCCTACTCATCTTACATGTCTGTAATCAATGTGCAAGAAATAGCCGGGCAGAAGTTTTTTTTTTCCCGAATTAAAAATTAAAAGCTTCAGGAAGAAACAGAACACATTAGCCAATGCCAAAAACACAGTTCATAGGGCTCATTCCTTGTGCTGTTTGTAACACTGCACCAGGTGAGGGACAGCCACACAGTATCAACTGAACCACAAGTGACAGAAACAGCGCTTTAAAGGCTTTGAAGTCTGTTTTCAAACTCAAAGCTCCTTCCAGCAATACTGAACTAACACTGGTCACAGTCCCGTGAGGTAGATGCCCTTAGCCGTGCACGTGTTAGCACAGTTCAGTGCTCTACTCCTGGCCACAAGTGATCATTACTGACCAAACCAGGATTACACCGGGAGTTTCCTGTTTCCAGCCCAACACTAGAAGTGATTCGCTTTCACACCCCTCTCCCACACACTTTGGAAGCACTGCTAATTCTGAAAAGTGAAAAAACGTGGCAACACAGTTAGCACAGTATTGTATCCCCGGCTGAACAGCAGCGTCCAAAGCTGCTTTGGAAGCACTCTCCAGCCTGTGCAGGTGCGGGCCAGCGGCGGGACACCCGTAGGGATGCTTCGTCCCTGGATGCTTCTGCCACTAAAACACGCGGCAGTGAGGCCGTGAAGCTCAAGGACACCAGCCCAATCCGTGGCTGCCCCGGGGAACGCTGTCCCCGCCCCAGCCCCCTCCCCGCGCTCGTTCCACTGCCCGAGCGGAGCCGCGCCCCGCCCCAGCCCACCCCGGCTCACCTTCCCTGGCGGCCGCCCGGCTCCTACATCTCCTCCCGCTTCTGGAAGCTGATGCTGGCGTACGCGCTCAGATCCTCGCCACAGTGGCCACTGCCGCGCTGCTGGCCCGGGGGCTTCGGCGGCAGCGGCTGCTTCGCCTCGGCGGGGGCGTGCGGGTGGTGGTGGCGGCGGTGGCCGCAGTCCCTCACCAAGTCCAGGTCGATGTAGTTGAGCCCGTTCTCCAGGGTGGGCGCGGCCCCCGGGTCCCGGCGGGCGGCCGCCTCCCCCGCGCCGGGCCGCAGCCACACGTTCTCGAAGG
>VWYI01013333.1:185925-216673 GCA_013399455.1 Anthoscopus minutus
GCTCGGCACGGCGCTGCCTCCATGGCGGGCGAGGCCGGGCCCCAGCAGCGCTCCGGCACCGGCTGTGCAGCGGGTCCCTCGCCTCCCCGCGCCGCTCTGTGCTGAATTAAACTGAGCGTGCAGCTGCAGCTGCCGTGCCCGCAACTCTGCGCTGGGCCCCGGGAACAAGTGCGGGAGCGCTGCGGCCGCATCCGCTGCTCAATGCTGCCCTCTGCGGGACAGCGGCCGGGGCTGGCGGGGTGCGGCTTTGGGGCCCCCGGTGCCCGTTAGCGCGGGTGACCCTGGACAGCCCGGGAGGGCAGCGGGGCTCTCATCGCCCTGAGCTGGCACTGCCTACCCGAGCACACTGATTGCCGCTGCGCAGAGGTGGAAGCGCCACAGTAGTGCTGTCATCTAGTCTTCAGGTTAAAATTAAATACCAAATTATACTCTCGTTTGGATTTGTGTAGGTCCAGACAAGGATAAATAAATTGGATGCTTTTCCAATGCATCTGCGTTACAAAGTTTGCTGCTGCACTGGTCATGGGTGTACAATGACTTGAGGGGAGCAGTTCCTTGGTCAAAAGGTGAAAATTCCCCTGAAACTGTTGAAATACGTGGAGAGCACAGAAAGGACAACAGGCAGCACAAACCACCCTTGCATGCTTTATCCTGTAGAAAACACCATAAAGCACAGAATCGTTTAAGGGTGTTTGCCAAACACAAGATGACAATTTCTAAAGCAGAAGCAGAGTCTATCTGGTAAGGGGTGAGAAAAAAAGAGACAATCCATGCTGTAACAATAACCCATATGATCACCTCATTCTTTCCTCCACACTGTAGCTCATCATGACAAACTCAGCTATTTGTATTGAAAATAAATCTGTTACACATACCTGGAGATAAAGATTAGTACAAACCTAGTGTATTTTTATCCTCCACCAAGTAGGACAGAAATTACTCCCCTGGACCATACCATGGAGGATGGGATAGAATTGCAGCCCCAAGGCATATTAAGATCAGCTATTGTGGCTGTCATTAATCACGAGGTATGTTTTGTGAGAAGAGGGCACCATCCTCATACATCCATGGCTAAAAGAATAGCTCCTAAACCTCCTCTTCCTGTCCCTTCACAAGCATGGGAATGCATGCTTGTGCACAGGATAAATGTGCTTTTTAATTAAACAATTTGCACATAGTAGGTAAGTTTATTAATATTAAATAATAACTTTTATTTGCTCTACCCCATTCTTTCTCTTGGCAGGTTTTCCAATGATGTGCACATGTAAGTGGAATGATCACTTGATGGAGAAAAACCACCATCTGACTTGTATTGCGTTGCACCAGGGAACATGGATTTGAAAGTAAAGGAGGAAATTCTATAATCATAGAATTTCTTGAGTTGGAAGATACTCATACAGGTGATCAAGGCCAAGTCCCTGCTCCTCACAGGACTACCCAAAACTAGGCCATATGATGAAAGGCATTGTCCAAACTCTCTTTGAACTCTGACAGACTTGGTGTCCTGACCACTTCCCTGGGGATCATGTTCCAGTGACTGACCACCCTCTCAGTGAAGAGCCTTTTCCTAATGTCCAATCAACTTCCCTTAACAGTTTCATTCAGTTCATACCATGTCCTAGCCACAGCATGTGGGCAGACAATATATTTACATGTGCTACATTCATCCTGGGAACATCCTCTTCCATAATAGCTGATTTTGCAGATAAAATAAAATCTGGTTGTTCTTATTTGGCTATCAAGGGGATTCAATAAATGTCCCAGAAGTGTTTTCAAATTTTATTTATAGATGCATGTCCTTTGCCCAGCAGAAATAGCAGGCCATAACATACTTCCATCATATTCTGAAAACTATTTTTTAAAGTTAGTTAGCATCATGCCAGACCACATATTGGAATTGTTTTCTTGCTCTTTTGAGTTCCAAAACTCTGAAGTACTGTGCTTCTCTGTGAGGTACATAAGTGTGCACACCAACACACCAAAGAGAATAATACACCCTTACTGTTTCTATTTAAACACTCTGTTTACACCCTGCCTTGACCATGAATGACTGGGAATTCAGACTTTGTAACTAAGGGCAAAGGGGTTCAGACCAAGACATTTAACTCCCTGTATAAACACCTATAGCTATCACACTGCTGTCTCTATGTACTCTATATACTCTTTATACCACTGTCTCTCTATACAAGAAATTCAGCTTCAATAAACCAGAACATATTTGAGGTTGCTTTTCTAGCACCCATGTCCAAATCCAAGATTTAATTTCTGCAGTACCCTTTGACCATCACCCTATTCTGATCACACACCTCAGAATATATATATACATATGTATTTATGCATGTATATATCCATATCTATTCTTTTGGAGACAGCATGATTATTTGATATAGAGAAGAAGTATAATAGAACAGATAAGGATCAAAGTCCCTAACTTTTATCTGCCCTAGTAAGTGGCTGAAAGATTAATTTAGCACAGGGTAATCTCATGGGGCGTGAAGTGCTTGAGACAATTAGTTCTCACAGTGTCTCCCCTGAACCTAGCAGAGCAGATCAGTAAGGACTGGGTGATAATCAAAACTCGTGCTTTGGCAATGCTCTGTTGGTGAAATGGCATCCCAGGAAGGCAAATGCAAGGATCCAAAAGTAACTGAAGAGGTGGTGCTGCCCTAAATTACAATGAAAACTGGTTTCTCTTGCAGCCACCTTTACCTGTTCACATATAGATTCTCAGCTAGCTGCAAAAATGAGTAAAAGTAGAAGTTAAGACTCAACATACATCCTTAATGCAGTAAGGAAAGAAAACCACTGTTTATTTATCTTTTCAGGTGATTGTCATAGGCTCTTGGGTTTTGGGTTGGTTTTTTTTTTGGTTGGTTGGTTTTCTGGGTTTTTTCGCCTCTGCCATCAACTGCTTACATGGCTCTTTTTTCCCAACCTTTCTCTCCTCAGACACACCTCTATGCACTTTACTCACTTCCCTATGGATCTGACTGTTCTGTTTAAAGGGTGTTAGACTTATTATTACAATCTTAGAGAATTTTAGGGTCCACTAAAAACAATCTCTCTCACAAGGGTGCAAATCAAAATGAAAAATTCCCCAAAGGTGAAGTTACATCACTGTAAGTCTCTAACAAAAGCAGAATGACCCTTTTCACCACCTTCCTCCATTCACCTTGCAGACACAACTGACCTACAAGTTGCTCTCTCTAATCCAAACTCCCAGTTGCTCCTAAAATGCTTGATCTCATTTTCCACACCCAGCTCTTCAGTTAAAACTATTTCTAGGCAGAATATCATGAAAAAAGCCCAAAAAACAAACCAAAACCAAAAAAAAACCCCAACCCCAAAACCAGGTCAGAAGATCAAAACTTTCTGAACATTATTTTTTTTCATTTCCTACTGAGTTGAAATCAAGTTATCCAGGAACAGGAAGAATGAGCTCTTCTGCCAGGGAAGGGGAGCCAGGTGCCAAAGGGCAGTGATGTCCCCAATTTCAGCCCATTATTGTACCCAAGTAAGGTGAGCAGGCAACCCTGGTGCTTTTTTGATGTGAAATTTCTCTTACATATAAATAGAATTTCATATATTTCAGTTTGTGGCTGTTGCCTTTCATCCTGACACTGGGCACTACAGAGACGAGCCCAGCTCTGTGTGCATCACACCATAATAGGTTGAGGCTCTGGGCCTCATCCCAGGGTTGAGTTGATTGC
Source organism: Anthoscopus minutus (assembly GCA_013399455.1). Classification (NCBI taxonomy): domain Eukaryota; kingdom Metazoa; phylum Chordata; class Aves; order Passeriformes; family Paridae; genus Anthoscopus; species Anthoscopus minutus. The sequence continues at coordinate 189,636 of VWYI01013333.1, forward strand.
ATATTTTATTTATTTTAAGCTCCTTTGTGGTATTTACTTTTCTACAATCAACAGTAAGGATGAAATTTGCATAACTCCTCCTTCAAAAATAGTGTGGTTGTCTCTAAACTAGTTAAATCATTACTTAAGTAAACTATGTTTAATTGCTCTGATAAAGGAACGGTAGTAATATGATTATACATTTTGTATCAGTGACTTCTACTGTCATCTCTTTGAAGCAAACCAAGAACACATATGGAATGACTAATTAGAATCTTCAAGTGTATTATATTAAATTGTTATGTTGATAGCTGTATCCCACTTTATCACAATAAAGAGAATTAGAGGAGTTCAAGGCATCTCTATACCTCAGTTATTAGGAATTTTTCTATCATGTATTCTCCAGTTAATGTGTAAAACTGTTACTCATAACAGCCTTTAGAGCACATTAACAATATGAAATATTTATGTTTTAGTGATCAAAATTAATTCATGAAGATTATATTTTTTGTACATTAGTACCTCCCTATATAGCTTCATGTGTCTTTGTTTAAAGAAGCCAGAAAAGATAAAACATCATTCCTAGGCTTTCCAGTGGTACATGTGGGTATCCCAACTGAAGGATCACTAAACTAACAGGAAGCTTGGTAAGACTTTTGGATAATTCCCAGACTACACTGATCAACCTTCAGCTCTGCATCTATTATCTTTATATTTCCATGCTGTAATAAGTTCAAAAACTGTAGTGATGCTTCACAGATTTTTTTGTGTGTGTGCTTTAGTTCTGTCTCCTTCACCACAGACAGAATTGCCTGGAGCATGAATTTCAAAGGGCAAGTTACAGAATCTTTTATCTAATTTATAATAAGTTTTGTCTGTGCATAGCTTAAAGCAATGGTCTTGAGCAGTTTTTGAGTGAGCAAGGGAGTCTCATAGGTCCACAGGGGTTTGGTTTGGGTTTTTTACACCACTGTGGCAAGGTCCACAGAGGTATGAGAATTAAAGCCAAATAGAAGGTTTTACCCATGGTTACTTGGTGACAGCAGCAGCCTCGGTCTTGCTCAGACAGCTTTATTTCATCTTTGAGGAGTCAGTGTTTAACCCTGAATGATAGATCAAGCAGAAGGTAATGTGCCTGCTGCTGCTCACAGTGCCATTTAACAGCTACGGAGGAAAAGGAGGAAACATGTTAATCCCTAAAGGATCCCATGGGGGAGATCCATGTGAGGCAAGAATCAGCTGCCTTTTCCCTTGCTTTGCTGGAGAGGAGGGAAGGGAGCTGGGCTGTGCAGAGTCCCTGCTGCAGCCTGTGCCATCGAGGTGGTTTAGCTGGGCTCTGGGCTCCCGTGGCGGAAGCACACTGAAATCTCAGGCTCAGAGCCCTGCCCTGGCCACCAGGACACTGCTGTCACCAGCTGCCTTTGCTGCTGGCCTTGCACTCAGTCTGGCCTCAGGGCTGGATACTTCTAAGCAGGATGCGCTGCAGGTGTTTGAACATGACTGATTCCTCAGTTGTGTTTGTCAGGAATGGGAGACTGAAAAATGGGATAACAGAGCAAAAGAGTTAAGCAATGGTTTCTAAAGAAAAAGGAGATTTACTCTGGTTTTCTTCAAAGAGTTTAGCAGTGGAGCTTATCTAAAGAACCGACTTATGTTCAGTGATAGTGGGAAAAATTTATTGATTTTTATTAACCTGAGAAGACATGGACTCATTTCACAGGCTCCAGCTGTGATTCAGAATTCCTTGAGCTTTCCCTTGTGTGATATGATCAAGCTTAATCATGGCCTGCTGATCATAAATGGAACATACTTCCTTGGTCTCTGCTCTTTCAAAGAATAACTGAAGGTTCAAAGAGTTGCAGAAAAGCCTCCTTGCACTATGTGATGCTGGGCAATAAAATAGTGAGCTTAAATGCATGCAGGAAAAAGCAATTCTGACTTTACTTATTTAGTGGCATGTTCCAAGTTAGTTACAGCTACTTTTGAAGATAGTCTTGGAATTGTAACAGTTAGCTCTTTAAAAACATTAGCTCAACACTTTTGCAGTCAAAAAGCAAATAGAAGATTAGAAATCATTATGTAAAGGAGAGAAAACAAAATAGATAATTTTTTTTTTACATGCACAACATATTGTCCTTGCCTACTGTGGAAAAATTCTACTTTCTGGACTTGAAAACAATAGTAAAGAATTGGAAAAGGTAACAGTAAATTATTAAAGATAGCACAAACTGAGCTAGCAGACTGAGATTTTTCAGACTAGATAAAGTGTCTGAGAAGAGATGTGACAGATACCTAGAAATATCATTACTGGCATGGAGAAGGTGAAAAGGATTGATTGTTCTAATACAAAAGATAAAGAACATGAACTAAAACTAGAAGGTTCAAAACAAAGTTCCTTCTTTAAAGTCAGTGAACCTGTGAAATCACTTCTGCAGGATGCTGTGACTTGAAAAACCAGTGGACAAGTACTTGGGAAAGTCTGAATCAAGGGGAGAAAGACACGACAGCCTGCTCCAGGACTGCAGAAGATCCAGAAGCTGGGATAATGCTCAGGGAAGTGCCACTGTTTATGGATCTTACTCCTGTACATGTCTTTGTCACCAGGAAGCACCTAGATGGACCTTGGTATGATGCAGCACTCATGCTTATGCTTTTAAGATTAATTTCACTTGGTCCTGTAAGAGTTCTTTGATAACTGTTCACACTTTCTGTGTTTGAATCCATAGCCTGGGCTATTCTATTTAAGAAACACTCAGGGTTCTACACAGTGATGTTAATTCTCATTTTTTAAACAGGAACATTTAGGCACCTGCCAAATATCTTATTCAGTTGCCGCAGTAAGAATTTCAGTGATTTTTTTTAAAAAAGGCTGTTGGACAGAGAATTATTTGATGACTTGCTTAGAATCCCACACCTCTCCTAAACCATAATATCTCAACAGTTTTTGGGACAAGACTCAGAGAATATCCATATGCTCATATGTGATACAAGCAGCACTGGGTAGTAATTTCACTATTTATACACTGGTTTTCATTACACCTTTCACACAATATGCCTTTGCACATTGGAATAAATCTCCTGGAAATGGTAGCTGGGACATCTTTCATAGCAAAGGCCTTTTCTGAGATGGTCTAAACTGGACTCATCTTCAAATCACCTGAACTGGAAGTAGTTGTTAACCAGTCTTCCTCTGTCATTGCTTCCATTTTGCAGATTTCTGCTGAACATTTTTAACCACTACCCCCAAGAGGAAGCCTTGTATCAGGGATGAAGGTGTATGGTAAAGTATCAGGGACAATTTACCATCCAAAGCCTGTTTTCCCTTGATTTCTGAATGCACCTGCACCTGATTCAAGTTCAGGTCATCAGATACAGGTTTTCAGCATGCCCTCTTTAAATTTTAAATATGGAAATATGGCATAGGCACACTTATGCATGTTAATTACTGCACTTCATGTTTTAGTTCTCCTCAGTTGCCAGAAGGTTTTATCGGCACTTGGGGAGGATTTTCAGGGTGGATGGCAGGGGGTGTGTGTAAAACTAAAAATATTTACTTTCAAATATGCCCACTGATGAGTAAGCATGCCTGCAAGTTTATACATTTTGACATGTAAAGGAGGGCACTAAAAGAATTTTAAATTCATATTCATATTATTCAGTTTTCTGAATACTTTCAGGACTCAACATTTTCTTGACCGATGTCAGACAAAAAAAAGAAATTTAGAAATCTTAGATTATATCCAGTCAATTGTTTTGAGTTCTGTCTGCATGAAAGAGCAACCCAAACTACATTTCTTTCTTTAACACTGTCTTGGTTTGAAGACACGTGTCTGCTAAGTAAGGCAGAAACTTGAAATGGGAAAATGTATCCCCTCCTCCCCCTCCAAATTATTATAATCTTGAAATCAAGGGGCTCTCAGGCAAAGATATGGGAATAGGAGTAACAGTTCTTTAGTAGGAAAATTAAAATAAAAATGCAGTAGTACAAAAAAACCAAAACCACTGACAGGGTCAGAATCCAACCTGACACCCAGTGGGTCAGGGTGTTGCTAGCAGTCTGATTAAGTGGTGGCTGCAGTCCTCCTGGAGTGACAGGTGTGCTTCTGTGATCCTGTAGAAGGTGCAGTGTTCCTCTGCAGGTCCGGCTCTGGTGTTCCTCTGGGAATGCAGTGGAAAAAGGCTGCCTGTGGTGTTCCAATGCTCAGATTATATCCAGGTAGGAATGCTGGGCTCCTCCCCCTGGGTGTGGAGTATCTCCCAATGGGATGATGTAATTCTGTCAGTCATGCAGTGAGACTCAATGGCCTACTCACAGAAGATATCTCCCTGGAGAGAAGATGGGTCTGGAAGAGATAAAGAACACTGCCACACCTGGTTTTAACAGATGGTAATAGAATCCATACTTTTGCTTACATCTTGCATTGCAACCCCAGACAAGCACTATTCAAATTTTTCCTTTTCTAGCCTGTTCGGAACAGTCTAGTCTAAATCCATTCATTTCTTTCAACTTTACTTACTGCAGGTTTGCTATTTAAAATGAAAGTCACCCTATGCATTTAAAATGTTACCACAGTAATTACTACTCAAACAATACATGCCAAATTAGAAGAGTCATTTTTAGAGACATTGCTGAAGAAATTGTTTTCAGCCTAATTGAAGTTAATAACTGCTACTTACCTGAACATCATTAATATTATTGCTTAAATAAGGCCACATTTAATTAGTAGGTAATGAGCAAGAATATTCTTTAAAATGCCTCATCCTGGCTCCTGCAAATATTTTATAGACTCAGTTGAAGGTGCAAACCAGCAGCAGGAGGGAGGTCCTGCATGGACTGGGGACTCTTCCCACTGGTCCTGTGCAAGCCCTTCAGATGCGTGGGCACCTCAAAGGGCAGCAGTCACCCAGAACTGCCCACCTGCTCCATAACATTTGAATGTCTTGGTCACCCCTAAGAGCTGGTTAGAAAACACTGACTTCTCAGACTAAAAAAACTAACCTGATTCAAGGGACACAATAGCTGATTGTGTATTAAGCAATGGGGTTTAAGGTTTTGAAGATCAGGAAGGCCAAACAATGTGGATTATATTTTCATAAACGTATGCATCAATGGGGCTGTAATCAACAGGGATCTGCTGTTTTCCATGGAGGATTTAGTAATGGTAATAGCAACTTCAAAAAGCAATGAGGAAGAAAACACCACATGAAGAAATCGTAAGCTTTTTCTGCCTTCTTAAAACATTATTTGTCTATTTTTAATACATCAGATAGCTTAGAATTGAGCAAGACACTGGTCCCAGAAAGTCAGCGGTTTTGTCCTGTAAGCAACAATTTGGTTATGGGGTTTGTTTTCTTTTCTTTTTCAATTAGTGTAGAATTTTACATAGATTCAATTACCAAAATACTCACAGTTTGGTTTATTATATGTCTAATAAATGCCAGGCTCAAAAACGACTGTGATAAAATAATGGGGTTTGGTTTTCATCTTCTTTCCTCCATCTGATGTGGTTTGAATTAGAAATTACTTTAGGACTACCATAAGAAAGGTCCAATTTTTGTCTTTTAGGAGCAAAGCAAACAACTTGAATGTAAGCAAGTAAAAGCTGTTTACAAAACCAGTATGTGTGTTTATCGTTAAATAAATCTGTCACAGGGCTGTTACATAATTTGTTTCTAGTGAGTATTTGAAAAATTGCTATTTAACAAATACTGAAACTTCCTTCCAAAAATTGTCTGTTGAGATTTTTGTGAACTTAGTAGAGAAATATCTCTTTTCTGAATATGAGAAAAAAGGAGATACGAAACAGTCTGCCAGCCCAGTAGAATGTTGATTTGGCCAAAAACAGTAACTTTTTTTTTTAATATATAGTATCAGTTAAAACTGTTTCATTAGTAAACTGAGGAGATCCAAGTTACTGTTAATTCCAGGGTCAAGGTAAACTGTTTCTGTTTACAGTGAAAATATTCCAGCAGAAAGAGTATATATAGAAAAAAAAGGAAATACTAATATATGCACATTTATTTATATAGAAAAGCTCTTCTAGTTGAATTAAGGAAAATCTCATTGCGTAGAATGAGACAAAAGCCACTAACAGAGAACAAACATTACAAATGAAACATTCACCCAGGAGTTTAATTTTTTCAGTACTGATAGCTCCTTTAGAAGTGATGGGCCATGTCATGTCCAATTGACAGAGCCTCTGAAGTTACATAACAGGGATCAAGGGCTCTGCTCTTTCTGTGTGGGAGTACTCAGGCTCTTCTGCTCCTCAGACAGGATCTGCACCCACCCCAAGACCTGCATCTTTACAGACCCTACAGCTACAAATAAAAAAACTCTGACTAGCTGTTAGTGTTGTCAAGTGTAGCCACTTCTCTCTCAAATTAAACCAAGTTATGGAAACTACATGACATCTGGTCTCCTTCATGTGTATGCTAATATTAGAAAAAACTATTTTCTGCTCCAGTACTGCACACAGCATGACACAGGTAAGAGAAACAAAGCAGGATTTCTACGTCTTTTAGACTGTGCCTATAAATTGAAATTTTAAAAATGATCTGCCACAATTTTATTTTCTTAAAATAGCAATTTTTGTCAATGTTGGACATCAAAAGCCAGACTTTTAAAGAAATGCAGGTATCTAATTCTCTTCAACTTCATAGAGAACAAAGAGAGTTTGTTTCCAGAGAGATTGCCCATGAAAATGCTAATATTCATTAATGAAATAATTAATTTTGCTATGTACTTACATGCCAGCACACACAAGTATTAATGATATTCATACATTTGAGTTGAAAACAACATATTACTTGAGTTACTGCTATCAGGTGATTTTCTAGCGCTGACAATTATTTTGTATCTACTTGGCATGCACAGAGCTACAGCAGCTTCAGCCATTTCCCAGTCTCTGCTGACAAGCAGGGGAAGGTCTCCACACCTTTTACTCAATGCTGGCTTTCCTGACTACTTTAATGCATTCATCCTTGAGTTGATTTACATAAATACATCCTCCCCTCCTATTATGCTATTACATGCATTAGATTATTTTTTACAAAGCATTATTGGGGATTATTTGCAGTCAGCAGATTCAGAGAATGCTGTCCTTGCCATACAGTCCAGAAAAACAAGAGTTGACAACCACCCTGTTCCCATGGCCTCCCTGTAGAGATTGATACGCTCAAAGTACAGCAAGGAGCTGTTTTTACCCAAGACATGAGCCCAACTGTGGAGAGGAGGGTCTCACAGTGGGGAACATGCATTTGTTTTTCTTAAACAGACAGAAAGAAAACATGGTGGATTTAGGTAGACTGAAAAGAGCCAGTAATACCCAATTGGAAAATCTGGGAAAATCAGGATGGTTATTAAAGAGGACAAAGAAAGTGGTAAAATAGATCACTTATATTTGTTTGATTCTCAGGGTTTCCCTTCATGTAACCCCAGTGGGATTAAGAGATGTGCTGCTCAGCCCACTGCACAGTCTGGCAGGACCACACTCTTGACTTCCCATCCTGTATTTGCAGAAATCCAGGCCTGAAGGCCCAAAACTCAAGGGCTGTATTGCAGAACACAAAGCTGAGGTTTCCTCATTCTATAGAGGTTTTTACACATGAAGCTGCAGGAGTCTTATCTTTGTTCTTTTCTTTGAGGGCTTAGTCCAAGAACCAGATTTCAAGTAGTAAATTTGGAGTAGTTTCCCTTATTTTCACACCCAAGATCTCCCAGGTTTGCAGCAGTTAGATTTATCTAGCTGTTTGGATAAAGCTTCTGTATTTATTGTTTCATGTTACAAGTATAGAACTAGTGAAAATACCGTGAAGTAAAAAATTTGGTTTTATTTGGTATGTTATTCACTTTCTCATTTCCTTGTTGTTACTGTCAGTAACCAGGGATTGCCTCCAGACACCCCTTCTGTGCCCATTTGCAGTTTCTCTGCCTCTCAGAAATCTTTAAGGATCGCACAACTTTCCAGTTTTAGTATTTTCACCAAAAAGAATATGTGGACATGCTACTAAGCATATTCTGATTCCTACAGATTCCTACAATTGCCTTGCTTATCCCCCTTTCACAGGATTAAACTATAAATATGAATATAGTTACCAGAATGATTTGTCTGTTTTTCCTGCTATTTCCAAAAATAGCACCTAGGAGATAGGAACAAATGAATTTGGTATTTTATCCAGGGACAGGATACCTCTTGGGCTTTTTAAGCCTTTAAAAATTATGTAGCAGTGATGACAGATACAAGACTGGCAGCTCAATACAATGAAAACCTCAATTTATCCATGCTATCAGCAAGGTTCCAGTTATTGCACAATTCTATAGCTATGCAGTTTGTTCCTGAATTAAATCCTTCCTATAGGATAGTGATTAATAATCCCTGCTTTTGTTGTTTAAAACAGATGTTTCAGGCCACAGAATGGCAAAGATCAACTTAAATACATGAAGAGAATATAAATGTCTTCCTGAGTCTGCAGAACAACCTGAAAAAATTTAATGGAGAGGTTTGCTTCCCTCTAATCACCTGAAAGGGTTGTCACGTCTGGAATGGAAAGATAAGTTACAGCATTGCCCTTAGTAATTATTTCTAGATGGAGAATTCCAGCAGAAGCATCCAGCTTTTGTTCTTAACCTCCAGTCCAAAGCTGGCCATGCAGTAGAAAAAGTAATAAAAAACAGTATCTCAGAGGAATTAATTCTCATTATGAAACAGTTTCATATTTAACTAACTTCAAATGTCTTAACATTAATTAAGCTACTGTAGAATACCCAGTTTCTTCTGGTGCATTAGAATTCTGTAGCAAATTTGGTGTAAAACATGGGTCCAGTTTGCAAAATGACATTAATGTCCTAAACACATGTGCACTAAAGACTTGCAGAGCTACAGTAGAGCACAGCATCACCAACCAGCACAGTCATGCTCTGGGTTTGGCAGGAATTCCCCTCACTGCCTTTCTTTCAGTGGTAGAGAGAACTTTAAAACCAAGACGTGAAAAGGTACATCAGGCCCTCCTTCTCAGCTGAACCTCCTGACTGATCCTAGCACCAGTCACTTCAGAAAGAGAAGCAGCAGTTCCTTTCTTGGTCTTTTCATAAGGATTACAGCTGTTAGGCTGCAATGTCCTCCCCTATCATGCAGCTGGAGATTCATGCAGCACTTCTTGTCCCAGCAGAGTGGTGGCACAACATGGATATCTTTCCCATGGTTTGTAAGTCCTGTATTTTATATCCATGACCTTTGCAAATCAAGCCTCAGAGAGAAAGCACAGCCTATAACTTAAAATAAGTTTAACTTTGAAGACTTAAGACTTGCAAATTAAATATAGCTGTTTAGAGGAGCAAAGTCTTCACCAAAAAGTAGAGGTTTCTCAGGCAACTAGAAACTGTCTCTGTGAAAACAGCATTAAAAACCATTTTCTTTTAATCTGTGATGAACAGCTGCATTCCTCAGAAATAAAGTTACCAAACTCCTGGGTGAAACTCCTGTGAGAAGATGAAATTACCCAACCCTACTGGCTTGAAAATCCTCATAGACATGAAATGAGGACCACAAATTCAGGTGTAAGTGCTGAAGTAATTAAAATGTGCTTTCCCATAGCAACAGTTAATAGGAATAAAGGACAGAATACAAAAGTAAAAGTGAAATAGTAGCTAAGAAATTTGGAAAGCAGCCTAAAAACAGGTAGGAGAAAAGTCTGGCCCATACATGTGCTTCCCCATGCCTTGTGAACAGGAGACATCAGACCACTGAGTTCTGCAGTTTCAGTATCTGAGAACTGGGATATTATGCTAATAGCTGTGATTTTCTGTGGATTTCCAGGTCATTAAGGATGCCAGCAGGGTCATCCACTGAAGGAAGACAATTCCGACTGAAGACACCTCACTGTAAGGTCAGATAGTATTCAATGTAAGAAACAAGCCCTCTCTCTTGCATACTTGCCTTATTCAGGATGTCAGTTGTACCGTGAGGACTGCAAAGGGCACGAGCCCACTGGCCAGCTCCTGGCTAAATCCTTTCCCACAGCTGCATGAAAGGTAAGTAGCTTCAGGGGAGTCAGCAATGAGTTTACTGGTGCAATATTCAGTAAATGTGCACAATGTGAGAGACAGATCTGTTGCTATTGACCTTAATACTACCGATTACTGTGCGGTTTGTTGAGTAAGCACTGTGTAAGTGAGCAAGTCAGAAGCACAGCCTCTGAATAAAGAAAACATTACATCAATATTGTGTTATTTTAAGCTTATATTAGCAACCCAAAAGTATTTGTTAAACTAACAGGAATTGCACCATAGGAAGCCCTCTTTCACTCCAGTGCAAAAATACCCTGCAGAATAATCTCACAAGCTAAGACAGAAGCATATAAAAGCAACATTGAACAGTTAGGGTTTGCATGCACATTTTTAACATTGTTATTTCCAGACTTTAATTTAATTTTTAAATTTTTTTTTTATTTCTTAAAAAATTTCTGACAGTGTTTCGTTCTAGTCCATTAACACCTATGCCTATGGAGGAGTTACTCTCTCTTAAGAATGCATCCTCTGCAAAGCCAAAAATTTTGCACTTGTACAGAAGCAGGGAATTTCCATAAGAGTGCTGAATTAAATAGTTTTACATAATTTTGCAAGAAGAAAAAAAGATGTGGCAGATTACTATTCCCAGTTTTAATTGGTATATGCAAAAATAATGATCCAACATGGCCTAAATGGGGAGTGCCACTTTCTGTTCACTGAAAATGCAAACGGTTAAGGACCTTGAAAAGTGGTGCTCCTTGCAGAGGTCACCTCGCTGGTCTGTTATCAAAGCTTGCATAATGAAGTGGATGACACAGCCATTAACTTGCATATGGGCTTGTATATGTCAAAGCAGACCGGCTTAATCTAAAGGTGAATTCAATAATGTTATGCTGAATTGCAGTACACAAAAAGCCTGCAAAAGCCTGTGATTAAGGGTCAGCACATCTGGCTTCTGATTTGATGTCAGCTGCTAACCCTTCTTTGACCTCATCCTCTGCAGACTTTCTAACTGCCTATTACTAAGGATATTTTACAATGTCATCTTGCTGACTCTTCCTGTGCACTGAGAAATGCCATGTATCTTCACCTTTGCTAAGTTAATTTCCAAACCTTTTCAGTACACATGGAAAACTAACATTTAATTTCCTAAGCCTGCAGTAAATTGTCATCTCACATTGGGAGATAGTGAATGAAAATTGTAGGAAAGCTTATTTTTCCTTCCAAAATAACCATTCTGTCCATTAGCCCGTGTGATCTCTCAGATTTGCATGCTTTTCATAACAGCATTGGTGACAAAAATTTATTCATCCTCAGTGTAGCTGTGTGAAACAAACAGCAGAAAAAACTTGCTTATGCTATATAGGAAATCATTCACACCACATGAGATTTCCTACTTTACTGACTTTTATTGTTCTTCCATTTATTCATTTCCCTGTATTTGGCAGGTTGGTGTCCCATTTCTGTTGTTGATAGGCTGAGGCTTGTTTATGCTTTTGAGTAAGGCAGTCTAATTCTGCCAAAAAATAAGGACAAAGCCTGTTGAGAGGCTGCATCCTTTTGCATAAAAAAGAGAAACCTCTCTCAGCTTGGCTTTCCATTTGCATCAGAAAACAATCTGTTCATTAAAAACAGTTCATAATCTTAAATGTTTTTCTAAGCTCCATACCAACTGATTCTCGTTTCAAAACAAACAAAAGTTACAATTTACAAAAGTGAAAGGTAGATAATTACAGCAGAACACTTAGTTATTAGATCATTTCCAAGTACACAAAAGGAAGGAAATGAATGGTTTGTGAACACCCATATGCAATAACAGACATTTCTCAGTGAGAATAAATGAACAATTTTTCAGTACAATGAATGCCCCAAGGCACCACAAGAGTTTACTTCGTAGGTGTAAAAAAGATACATTAATTTGATACCTAAATATTTTAGGAACACAAATCAGTTATAACACACCTTGCAATTATTTGCAACTCAATGTTGAGAAGAATATGCTATAGGCTGACATACAGGAAAAAAGAATTCTACTATTTCAAATAATACATGAGCATTCATACATATTTTTTAATCTACTCAGATTTGTAAAAGCTTCAAAAAAAAGAAGCAATCCAATACTTGAGTTGTTACGTGCATCAAGATACATAACATAAAAGATTTCTTTTAGAATTTTACCAGTGATCAGCATTTCTCACTTATTTTACCCTTTCCACCACATTTAGGGAAAATGGGGCTTAATTATGGAAGCCAGCAGCTGTTGTAGCTCCGTAATGCATATAAATAAAACACCAAAAGACTGCAGGGCCTCCTTTTGGGGTTACTATTTTAATGAAGCGGTATCACAGTTCTAGCTTGTTCCACCCATTCCACGGTGCATATCTGCAGTAAATCTCATCGACTGCAGGCTGCATTGCTGAATTAAAGGTAGAACCTACTGGGATGGAGCTGAAACCAATGGGGATTTAGAGCACATAGCAGGGACTGGGCTCGTTGCCCACATCATGGCCTTATCAAAGTATCAAGAAAATAATAAAAAAAAATAAAGTTCAGTAACTTCATTATCAATACGGCTAAACACAGCTTTCACAAACATATCAGGTCTATGCCTGCAAAGCCTTATAGTCACTTTTTCCTTTATTCCTCTCAGCCAAAAAGCAAACCTTCATTATCACTTTGAGTCCACCTGGTTTTCCAAACAACGATTACGCCACCTGCACTGCTGTTCCACACTAGAGGAAATTCAGTCCCACTTCACTGGCATTTCTGCTAGACTGTAGCTGCCACCCAGTCTATCTGCCTCTCATGAGCAAGGCAGACCCTGGTGATAAGCAAAAGGACTCCTCATATACGGCAAAGAGACAGGGAAGACATTTGATGGATGTCACACTGCCTCTGACTCCTAGGTCCACCTTGGCAAAGAAAGCTTTCTGTGAGCACCAGTGACTGTGCATGCACTGAGTACACGTTTCCCCTGCCTCCTGAGCAGGCTGAGGTTGGCACATGCACCAATCTCATTCTGTTTGTGTGAAAGTTTCATATTTTTCCCCATTATGAGTCCCCACAGCCCAGATTGATAGTAGACCCAGCTGTCCTTTATAATTACATTTTAATGACTTAGGATGGTTGTTTGCATTTTGGCAACTTGTTTAATAGTGATGACATTTAAATTGTCACAACTAGGCTTCAAAGTTATCAATTTATTAGATGATCAGGAAACTTCACACCTATGGTAGTGAGGTTTTTTGGCTGCAAAATCAGTAATTCATCGGCACACTGATTTATATAATGAGGGTTATTTCATAGGGATATGCTTTAGTTAATTTAGCCCTGAAAGAGATTTGCTTGAACAAATTAAAAGGGTTCTGTTTACTTATTTATTACTTTAGATTGACAGATACTCTAAAAACACACATATTGTGTTTTGTCTTCTGTTGCTTTTTCATTGCAGTACATTGACTTTTTGTGCACATACCCATTTATTTCTTCTCCTTCTGCAAATGAACCTGGGATTTGCAGAATCACATATGATTCCTTCAGAGAAACACTCCTCTGATACAGCAACAGAAGCACTCAAATATTGCATAGTTTATATTCTTGGTAGATTTTTTTGCTAAGTATTTCAACACCCATCCCCCATGGTGCATTGAAACAGTTGTCCAACTCCTTATAGATGAAGAAGTCATGAACAGCAGAAAAATTAACCCTGACTGCTTCATCTGAGCATCAGGTTTAATCATAGTACTGTCAGCAGCCTGGCATGTTCCCTACTCACTGCTTGTTTACCCCTCGGGTTCCTTGCTTCCCATTTTCAACCCAACAGTTTCAAGTCTCCCTGAAGTCTCCCATCCAGCCCGATCTGACCTGCTGTTTAGAAAAGAACCAGCATATGGTAGGGGCAGGTAAAGCTCATGAGTTTCCTCACAAACCCACTGCTGCATAGCCCCAGTTGTGGAGGGCACACAGCTACAAATGAGCAGTGCTGGCCAGGCCCTTTAGAACAAACTGGTATCCTGCCATGTCTCCAGAATGGGGGCTCAGCCCTGGGACACCCCAGCCATTGCCACCAGCAGCACAGAGCAGCTCCCCTCACCAGGAAGGCTGACCACGGATGGCAGCTGCAGGAGGTGCTGGGTTGCCCACAAGCAACCCATGCTTCTGGCAGAGGAGACTGAAACTGCTCAGTTGGTTCCAAAGCTACGGGGAGAGCAGCGTGCAGGTAAAATTGTCACAGGTTGATATTTAGGAAATCTCAAGTAACATACGCTCATACACATGATTGGTGACTGACACCAACGGGGATATGCCAGTCATCATGAAGGAAAGTAGCTTTGGCAGGGCCAGGACAGGGATTACTGCTCACTGCCAAGTCCCTGATGTACAAATGGCACTGCTGACAGGCACCATGCAGATGCAAGCCAACACCTTGTGAGCTCCCACCTACCTCAGGGACTTGGCCCAGCATAGGGTGTGCCTATAATCTTTCTTCCAAGAGAGAACTGTAATATACAAGTAGGAGAAAAAAAAATCTAATGATGTACTTCTCTTGACAATTTTGACTGTCTTTTCCTCCTTATCAGAGGTATTACCTTCATGCAAGGAATCATTAAGTAAACAGATCTCAAAGAAAAGTCATTTCAAGTACAGATTTCTTCCACAAAACTCCCTGGAGTGCCCACTCTGTAGCCCTTGGGCAAAATCCAGCATGAATTTATCTCAAGAACAGGCCAATGCTCATTAATCAAGAAAAGGCTGAAATCCTCACAGGCGGCTGCGCAGAACGCCAAGTCACCTTGTTGTAACTGATCTAGCTACAATGCAGTGCCAAAAGCCAGAAAGCTGCCAGAGACCATTATATTACAGATAGAGAGCCAGTAAAGAGAACAAGGAAAGTAATTAAAAAATATATTTCTCAGGCTCATTGGACATGGACCAAAATTTGAACACAGAGTAAATAATCAAAATAAATGTGACAGGTAGCAGAAATATACATTAGTGGACTGCTGAAAGAAAAAGCTTCAAATAGACTCTTACAAGTTTTTAGAACAGGAGGAAGAGGTCCCCAGGGCAATCCCCATGGGAATTCTTTGACTCTGGGAAGTGGGAGGGTTCATCTAACTAATGGTTGAAAAACTTGCCCTTCTACCTAGAAAGCTGGAAGATCCCAGAAACCTGAACAAGTCCTAGAAGGTTTGCATAAACAACTGCAGATGGCTGAGCACTGTCTTTATGCCCTTGCTGGTGCTCATTCCTTGCCAATCGCAAGCCCTCTGCCCTGACCCCTGCTCTGTTTCCAAGGGTAGCCTTTGAAGTGGGTGATTCCTGCAGTGGAGATGCCTTGTGGGACGGGGTAGCCCGAGGCTGTTACTTGTTCTAGCTGGGAGCTGTGCTGGCTCTCAGCACATGCAGAGCGCGATGTGAATCCTGCCTGCTCCAGCCCCACCCAACCCTGGAGACAGCCTTCAACCCGATCCCAAGCACCTCGCTGATTTTGTTTAAAGAAGATTAGAGAGCACTATCAGCAGAGGACTGACAGGCAATCATCTTCAGCAGAGTGAAAAATAAACTGGAGTGGTAAGACAGCAACCTGTTGCAGCTGTTTGCTCAGTGAGTGCACCGCGTCAGAGCAATTCTCAGCTACATGTCACGACAAGCAGTCATGGGAGGACAGCACGGAGCCATCTCCTGCTGCTGCTCCAGGTCTGAAGGAAGGCTTCCACCTGTTTTTCTTGGTCCGACAAGAAACAGCACAGCTGTCTTTGCCCTAAGGCAATCATTATGGCCACAGCAGCACTACCACAAAAACGGGGGTGAAAGCTGCTATTTGAGAACAAGGTAAAGACTGAGGTTTATTTCCTGTACATACACAGCAAAAAGCATCATCCCCAGCAGGCTCACCAGATATTTCCGCCTGCTGCTATCAGTAGTTTCCAGTGCTCTAAAATATAAAAAAAAGAAAATACACCTCAATTTTTATTTAGCTTTGAAAACCACTGCTTCTATTTCAGATCTGAACAAAGCATTGTGCTCCTGAAGGCTTGTGTGCTTTTCCTATCTATACTAGCTGACCAAATAAAATATATTGTATTTGCAAGAAAATCCTACTTTATCAGGTTAGAGTGAAATTTCTCCTGAGCTGAACCTGAGTAACACTCCACTACAAAATATAAGCTCTCAGGTTTGGCAATATTCAGTAGTTTTATGTAGTTTGACTATAACTCATACATTACTTTCGATGCTAAAAAATGCTGAAGTGCTTCAAAAACCCAATTTGTTCTTCACTTACTCTACTGCTATCTACAGCAGCCTTGTAATTCTGCTAAATATTGTAAAAAGAAATAATGAAAAAGGTGAAAATAATGCTTCAATAGAGCATACCAACTTTGAATTGCCACTTTCAAATTCACAACCTTGAATATTGTATTCCCCTCTTCCTTACTCTGGAACAACCTCTGTGCCAGGGACCCAGCCCCAAGGTACCTGAGCAAGGGGCAGGAAAGGCCCAGGGACAGCAGCTGGTTCAGCCAAGAGTCCAAAACTCAAGGCAGGGCAAAGGGCAGGAAGTCAAAACAAGGCATTACACCTGGATGGAGCTGTTTGGAGACAGAACCATCAGCCAAGGCCCATGGCCAGGGCAAGGCTGGGGGGCAGCTGGAGACCAACCCTGGTGCAGGCCTGCTTAGGAGAGGACACAAGGTCTCAGGCTGACCTTAAATGGGGCTCTGGGCCCACAAGGAGGGGATGTGGCTTTGGGGACTCAGATGAGGCCGGTCAGGGACTATTAAGTCTGATCAATGCAGTCTGAGCTGTGACAGATGCCTTCATTTGGCTTAGTTTTGTTAAATAAAAATATGTTAAAGACAGCTTTAGGAAGTTGTAACCAACAAAACAAACAAACAAACCCCCCCAACAATAATGCCCATTTCAATATTATGGATATTATGAATATTATGGCATACTACGTATCCTCACAACTTCTGAGATTTGAACTACCAAGGGAAATAAAGCTTCCCTCTTTTTATCAAAACAGAAATAAAAACACCAAATTGTGAAGTAAAATTTTAAGAGGTTTTCTGTTGGTATCAGACCCTTTTCCAAATGCTTCCTCACCCCTGCCTCTGCCTCTCAGCCTCTCTGCAGGGAACAGGAGTCAGCCTAGTGAGCATATACAATGTAGGACCAAGGTTAGTATAAAAGACAAAATCATACAGAGCATGAATTCTACTCGTATGTCCAGAAGAAAATACAGAGCAAGAAAAGACTTCCAAGAAGGGGCTTAAATGTAACTTCTGGTGAAAATGCTGTACTATCTTTGACAAATCCTCCTTTACAAAGAGTGCCAGATAAAGCCCTCTGGTATTGCCTCTGGATTAGCCCAGCTTTGAGAGCTGGAAACCTGGGAATACAGCAAATCGACATTTCATCTCCCTTCGGAAGAACATTGCTTCCACTGTCCTGGCATCCTGCAGGCTAATGAAGCACACAAATGTTACCAGAATACTGACACATCCTTGTTATAAAGTAGTTCAAATTTCATAAAAAATTGGATCAAAACCCATATTTCCATAATGGAAAACATTATGTGAATGCTTTGTAGAAATGGGAAATAATCGCAAAATTTTCACAGCTAGAATATTAAGAAAAATTCCCTGCCAGCAGCAGAATGTACTTTAAATTCATGATTTTTATAAACTGTGAATGATGAGATGTAAATTATGCTGCCACTGAAAAAAACCCAAACAACTGTATTCAACAGAGTATTTTTTGCCTACAGTATTATTATGAGTAACAACTTGACTGTTACTCCTGTGGTCAGCAAAAGGGAGATAAATGTTTGCATATACAGCTTTTAAAATCAGCTTTAGATGACAGCAGGTTACTCTTGTTACTTCATACCAAATAACTTTTTACATTATAGTTTGTTTTATTCAGTGATGTCACATCCTATTCTCTTTGCTTTTGACACATTTTTTAGAAAGCCCTTCAGTTTCATAGAAGGATTGCCTGGTACCATTTTCTTGGCATAGTTCATACTATAGCATAATTCATTTATTTCCTTAACACTGTCTTTTGGTCTACTCCCTTCTCTTCTGGTTACATACAGCAGCTCAGGCTTTTGAGCTTTTTCATAATACTTTGGTTTAACTGAAGTGTCTCACTGCAGCATGGAAGTATCCAGATAAGCAGGAGGTGACTGATCATCTGATCAAACACCTTTGGCTTTAAGTGTTGGGAAACCTTTTTGATGTTGGTCCGTTTTTTCCAGCCCACATTAAGACCAAGACACTCCTTTAATTTCCATCTGGTTGTTTCATTTATGTCTTCTGGGAGTCTATATGAACAAATCAAGACCCTCCAGGATATATTGTTTTATCTCTGTAAGTTGGAGAGACATAATCTCTATTTTTCCCCTCCATCTGTCCATATTGTATTACAGAATTACTGTGTTAGTGATGCTGGCAGCTGAGCTGGAGAAAGTAACCTGCCAGCAAAGAAGTTAGAGGTGGATTACGTAGTAAAAGCAGAGTTAATGTCAGATCAAAGACTCTGGAAGATTAAGCCCTGAATTCATACAAAACATTCACTATCAGATCTTATTTCCATCTGTCTCTCAGAAGGGCTTGTCTCCACAGTTTCCAAGGCATTATGTTGTTTTCAGAACCAGAATGGTAGCAGTGGTACAACAGCTGTATATAAACCAACAACATGTTTAAACTTATCCTTTGATCATCTGCATTTTGTTAATTTTCTGACAGACTCATAATATTTGGTGTATCAAATTCTGGGTTCCCGTTTTTCTCTTCTTCTGCTTTTTGTAAACACTGTCACATACTGACAGTCTAGGTAAGCCACAGTTCCTTTACCATAACTACACTGTGACATTCTTCTTACATTTGCAGGCTAGTCCTAACTAGTTCCTTCAAGATTAACATAAACAGTGTCTCAAATGTGCTGCTATCAGATTCCCAGCATTAATTAGAAAAATAACCTTCAGATATGGATTTAATTTGCATCCATGCATTCATAGCAGGATGTTTCTTTGCAATTGTTACATGTTGAAAAGCCTTAGTATAATCCTCAGAAAAAGTGAGTATTCTGAGATCTGCTCTATTGCTTCTAAAACATATTTAAACCTTGTGCTATTAAGCAAAGATCTCAATGTCACTTTTTCATTATGGGTCAACATATGACTAAACTGTATGTTTACACTGATAATAGCTGTATGATAAATATTTACATGGATTATATAGTTAGCAGTAAAGGCGTAAGCAGTGCTGACTGTATGCGTCACTCCTGTACCAGGAGTACCCAGGTTATGAAAATGATGGTTTTGGTTTTTTCTTCTTTATTTTTCTTCCAAGTATTGAATTCTTTTTCTAGTTAGGCCAGACATAACCAGGAAACAGAACTCATGCTGTTAGTAGTTGCTTAAATGGAAAGGGATATTGTCTTCAATTAATTCAACCAACCTTTTGTGTGTCAGCCCTTCAGTTATTCTTACTCTAGAACATTATTCATGTTGAGGAAAGCTGAGTAATAGCTTGTATGGCACACATATATAAAATATAGAAATTGTCAAAAAAAAAAGAAGTTGTAATATGTGAACAGTGTTTTTAATTTCATTCAGCTTTATTGGTAAGAAAAATTAATATTCAGACAAAAAAGTAAAAGAAATCCATAAGGTGAATGATGGCATGAGATTAAAGAATGAGAACAGCAGGTGTTTCTTTTTTTCTTCTAACCAGCTATTTATGTAAGTATAAACTAACTCAGAAAATCTGGCAGGATATTAGTAAAATTTGTGTAGAACAAGGAAAGAAACCTCAGCTTTTAAGAACTTAATAGGTATAAAGTCCCACACTTGGGCAAAGAGCACAAGAAAAATGGTAGGTTTTTTTAAAAACCTAGCTACATATGTGGTCCATTAATTATAGCATTAGAACACAGTATTCTTTTCCTTAGCCTCCCATTGTTCTTGTGACTTTTGCTATCCCTGCCATATGATTAAGGACCTGAAAAGAGAAAATAGTAATAAACAATTGCTCAGATTGACCCACAAAGGGAACTACAATCTTCTAGGTGCCAGAAAGGAACCACAACCTCAGGACTTGAGGACAGTAATAAGATCTGGGCCTGTATTGAGGCAATAAATATGGCATCTTTAAGAATCATGGACTGAAGTTATGATTGCCTGAAAATGGAGTATGCTGCTACAGGAAATTGTGCCAATTGTAGAAAATTTGGTGTATGATAAAAATCTATCAGTTTGGGCACTTTTAACTGATCTCTACATCCTGAGATTTCTACGAATTATTATGATTAGCCTTAATTGAGGTACCAGATCGAAATGTGCCAGAAGTAAGGAGCTTAAGGTAATGTGTCTAAATGGTAGCACACACTGAACTTTGCCCGCCTCTTTTGGCTTCTGCTCGTTCCTGGAAGCGAGGACTATGCTGAAGTTGCTTGTTTTGGCAAAGCCTGCTCCTTTAACTTGATCTCCACCCTATTTCTAGGAATTCAGCCTCTTTCATGCCTGCCAGTCTGCTGAGCTGTGTGCTGTTTTTGGAAGGGCAGAATGCAATTTTCTTATAAATTCTATGACATACTTGTACAAGTTGCCAAAATGTTCTATGAAACCTGAGTGCCACATAAATGACAGCAAAATCAGGCAGTTTACATGTAGTTTTGGCTATGGGTTTTGTATGATTCATTTCTAGTCGCATATTTGCACCATCAGCTTGCCAACATTTCTATGAGAGCCTATTATTTCAGGCATTTATAATTTGCTCAGTGTATTCCCTACTGAATATTAATAATACAGCTCACAGTCTGGATATCTGTGTCAAATTTGGGGAATAATACAGTGACACCAGAAACTAGTACTCTATAAAAATGAACCTAACACAGTCTTTAGCTGCACCAGGGAGGCTTAGGTTAGATATAAAGAAGAAATTCTTCACAGCAAGGGTGATTCGACACTGGAATGGGCTGCCCAGGGACGGGAGTCAGGGCCCCTGGAAGTGTTTAAGAAAAGACTAGATGTGGCACTGAGTGCCATGGTCTGTTTAACATAGTAGTATTTAGTCGTAGGTTGGATTTGATGGTCTCAGAGGTCTTTTCCAACCTTGCTGATTCTGTGATTCAGCAACGTCTTCACCTAATTGCTTTTAATGCTTGAAAAAAAAAAAAGTCCTCGAACTATTAAACTTACCGAACTAGTTACTGTTTTGCATGCGCAGTAAAATGCTTTCAAAGGAAACCCGATTATGTATTTTAATAGTGGGCAGTGCCAAGGACCAATGGGCGGGGGGACGCTGGAGCCGCCGTCGCCACCTCCTCCTGCCGTGTTCTCCTATTCTGCTCTCCTGCCCTCCTCCTCTCTCCCCTTTGCCGCCGCCTCCAGGCGGAGAGCGGCCCCCCGGCCCCCGTGAGGGGCGCGGCCCACACCCGGGGAGCGCCGCCCTGCTGAGCGGGAGTGCCCGCTGCAAGCCCCGACAAGCGGGGTCTGGGCTGGGTAAGCTGCTCTGAAGCCTCGCTCTGTAGGAAGTTTTCCTCCGCCGAGTTTAGCTCGTTCCCGCCGCTGCAGGGAGTGGTGGTGGGAATTACGGAAGTGAAGCGGCCTGAGAAGTCGAATCGCCAGTTTTTCACTGTTTCACAGCCGTTATCTTTATACACACGCCTGCCGTCCGTTCTCTGGGACTCGGGTCCTGGGAGCGCTCTCGGTGCGCTGGAGGAGCCGAGTGCCGGGAACCCGCGGGGCTTATCCGCAGCCGCACATGTGCTGTGCTCCTCGCAGGCTCCGCAGTTCGGGGTTATTGCGTTCATTTACTCCATTTTCTGCAGTGGTATTTAAAAAAAAATTCTATAAACAACTCTTTAAAAAATCAATAACTGGCCAGAACGATGTCCCTTCCTTTGTTAATACTATGAAACAAAAAACCTACCCCCCAAAAACTGCAAATAACTTGAATCTGTATCAAAGAAGAAATGGCAAGTATATCTTGACTGTATTTGGTAAGCCTTCTTACAGTTGTCAAAACACCGAGTTTAAGTAATTCAGGTGTCTTTAAAATGCAATTAACAATACCTGAACTTGTTTGATTTCCTGAAATAACTCAGTGATGTTCTTCATGGAACTGTTTTTTTATTGACATAGATTGGAGGTGTTGACAACGGTGGTATAATGCTAATACTAGAAAGCATATGTTTCTGAATTGTTTGTATATTTAACCGCTGTTACTTAAAATGGATTCTTCAAAAAGTGAATTTCCTGTTCCTTTCTCGTACACACCGTGGACAAATTTTCCTTCAGAGGAATGCTAAAATTGTAAGAGCTGTTGTGCATCACACTTCTGAAGTGGATTCAGGCAGTCTTTGATAGTTCATAATACTAAGAAATTCTTCAGATGAAGGAGGATGCTCTTGTAGTATGAATACCCAGTTTTAACATTATACAGGTGTGACAGTTGCAGTCAAGTGGGAGAAAAAAGCCCAACAAACCCCAACCAGTACCCAAATCCCTGACCCTGAGTTAAACATCTGTGAAGTTAAAACTCAGCTTTGGCCTAATCTGAAGTTCACTGTTATTTTGATGTATTTTTATTTTAAGTTGTGATATCCTCTTTCCCTTACAAGTACAGTGATATTAAATATGACTCTTCCACTTCTCCAACTTCAATTAGTGTAGATGTGTCCTGGTGTTTTGAGAGGCAGTTACTAATTACTGTCTGTTATGAGAGAGATTTGACCTAGCCCCTTGGGTTCTTTCCTGTGAAAGTTGTCTCATTTATTTAAGGTGGCTAAAATGATTCTTGGCATGTATTGTTTAATGTGTATATTTTATTGTGAACGGTAATTGTTACACCCTACAGAACACAATTTTCAATTTTAAACTGAAGTTTTTAGTTAAAAAGCTTACTTTGTTAAGGACTTCCTCTTTAAGTGGTACCTGAGAAGATTAAAAATCTGTAAAAGATTTTCAATTTTCATGTGGAAGCAGGTACAAAGGGTAGAAGAGCTTCTTTATTCTCACAGAAAAAATTGAATGAAATTTAAAACATTGCATAATAAAGACTGATATAGCCATTTGTGAAGTCATTGAACGTTGATATTTAACTTTGAATTGTCTCAGCAAGGGAGTTATTGACTTAAATTGTTTTAAAACATTTTTATTACAGATTTATGACTTCTCTCACCAAATTCTTAAATGCTGTATCTTTTCAGTTTACCATTCAGTATTCCAGTGAAGGAAAGCCCTTTAAAGACACATCTGATGAATCCATAAGTTGTTCTGTATGAAGTAATTAATTTTATAATTAACTTAGAACCTTGTCTTTGCTATGAACTGTGTAATTGACTGGACATTTCAAAGCTTATTGTAGCTGACAGCTTGTGGCTGACCTTGCATACTTATTAAATATAAACAGGATGATTCATTATGTTTCAAATTTTTAGTTTATTTTTCCTTACATTGGTTGTTTTTTCTCTTAGGCCTTTTCCTCACCCCTTTCCAAAGTTTGAGGGCCACAGTAAAATGTTTACAGTTGGCTCCCATTTCCTTTGCCCTCCTCTTTTGCCCTGAAAACAGAGTTTCTGCTTTACCTGGAGGAGCCTTTTATCCTGAGACCGTATCTTCACAGACAAGTGGTGTGGGCCTGTTGAGGCTTATCTGTATTGTGGAATGCTTTGTGCTTGGAATCTGATATTCACCCTGTATGTTTCAAGTGGTTTTGACACTGGTCTAGCTCTAATCTGGACATGTAGGCTGAATGCACATTTTTTTTTTTCCCAGAGTACTTGGCTTTGCATGAACATAAATCAAAATTTCAGGGTAGTTATGTCTGTTTTAGGGGGAGCAAGGGTACAGGGAGATTCTTTTCCTCTAAATTAGAATTACAGCTTCAGGAAAAGACAGTAGAACATTTCATTTTAGCTGGTATTTACTAAAATATTTACTTAATTGCATGATTTTTTTAGTAATGTGAAGTTGTAATGTTTTATGGTTGCCAAGTGAGGGGGTTTGTCACAGTAAAAATAAGTAAATGATTTTTACTTGGTTAGTACTAAACAAACAAACAAATTCCAAGAATATTTAATTCAGACATTTATCTTGAGTAGATGACAAAAATGCAGACACGTGGCAGCCTGGATGCAAGACAAATGTCCATTTCAAGTTTATTCTGGAAATTTGTACATTTTTAAGTAGGTGGCATGTGTTCAAAAAAAAAAGAAAAAGGAAATAAGTATTTCATTGTTTCAAGCCTCATTAGACTTTTAATAAACAGAGTAGAGGCTGAGGAGGAATGTTCAAACAGTTGAAAGCTCTCTGTGTTTAAGGCAGTTGCATTCCAAAGGCTCTCAAATAACTACTGTTCTCTTTGTTGTATTTTTCTCCCTTCAACTCAAATACATAAAGTGTTTTGGCTGATATTTTTGGTTTCTCCCAGTAATAGGAATGGTTTAGGATAACTAGCACTGCTGTAATCATGCTGGAAAGGATTCCCAGTCCTGTTCCGTGATTATTGTCTGGCTATGTGCTGGATGTTTCTTTCCTTAGTTGCATGGGTGTTGAAAGTACTTAAATTGGGAATTTAAGGGTATCAGAAGCAGAGATGTAAACTTTACAACACAAGATTATTTGACAATTTGAACATGGTATGGCAAGATTTTGACATTTCCACATAACTTATATTTAAAGGATGTTCACTTTTAAATTCTAAGAGTTTTTGCGTCAGCTGTTTTGTGATAAAAAAGATGTAACTGTATGTGGTACAAGACAAGCCAGGGGTCTGGGCAGAAGATTATAAGAATATTGGGGGGTGTTGGTCTACCTGATATCAGAGCTAATGTGGAAAAAGAGAATGACATAGATTAAATTTTGGATTAACTATTTTATGTGGTAATATTGACTTTAAAGTCAAAGACTGACAGTGTAATTATCTGCAATGACCAATTTGCAGTTTAATAGGTTGGTTCATTTGAGTTTTGTGAATGCTACAGCTGTGGTCTGTGCAGTTAAATTGTGATCATTAGAAACTGGTTTTGGAAGGCACCAGTGTAGGAAGTTACATGTTCAAGAGGCATGGTATAAAGCATGTTTCTGTTGTTTTCACTGTTTTGGACAAGGCTCAGGCATTATGTAGCATCTCTAAGATAATAAAGTGGGGAAAATGTAATGAGTTTCATTGTAATGTAGCAAATAAATTTTACATTCAGTCTGGTTTACTGCAGTTATTTTCAGGATAAAAACCACAACCAGTTGGTTTTCTCTTCTCTAAAATTGCTGTAATAAGCCTAAATGTGATTTAAAGAGAAATATAGAGACTAAAAAAACCCCTTAATTATAAGAAGTGGCATTAGTTAATTCTGTGTGTGAACTAGCATGGAACCATGTGCTCCCCTCACTTCAGGATAGGCAGAGAAGGTAGCCTGGCCCCTACCTCGTTGTCTTTGATGTTCCACCCTATGCAGGTCTCCCAGGTTCTTTTGCTGTTACAGGATAACATCATCCAGAGATGATTTCCTGCTTTTCCATGTGCTCACTCACTTTATGGAATGCAACCCAATCAAATTAAGAATACTCTGAATACCTGAATAGAAATGTTTAGTAAAGTGTTTGCAGCCATAGCAATGGTCTGTAGAGACTGAAACTTAGTAAATCCTAACAGACATAGTGGGGAAGGTTAAATTTTGCAACTTGAGCTGTCCTTTCTAAATGTGTAATTTTTCCTGCTGTCCTCTCGAAGAATTGGATTGTTGCTTTTCTCATGAAAATATTGAAGATAAATAGTTCCATATGAATTGGAAAGGCATTTAAATAAAAAATTAGTATATTTCCAATTGTAATAAAATTAGTATATTATAAATTTTAACCATTTTGTGTATAGTTAAAAAAAAAGGTTAGTGGGGTGTTTAGATGAGAATTTTGTATTTATCTCAATATTTCAGGCGGTTTCCTTTGAATTTGGCAGAGTTTTGAAGAGTAATTCTATTTTGCTAGTTCTACATAACTGACACTTACACATGGAATAATGTGTTGTGTATCTTCAATAGTTCTGCAAATAAGGGACACCCTGGAGGAGAGGAGAGGCTGTGCTGTTGTTGGGCCACCTTGCAGACTTTTCAGAGCTAAAAGCAGGACTGGCCAATATGGAGTACCCCTCAGAACCAGCTTGAAATCTTTTGTCTCTTTCTGACTTCCACAGCTGGTTCCATGCTCTGGAAACTCTACAGCCCCCTGTGCTGTGTTATCCAGCACAGCTTCCTCCCTTCTCTGTCAGTTCCTGTCAGAGTAACTCTGTTTCTAGCCAAATCTATGTCTGTAGCCCTCTTTATCCCCCAGGCTTTTTCTGGCATAAGTAAGGCAGAGATGAAATTTTTGTTATAACTCTTTAAATTTTATATGCTGATTTTTTAATATGATTTCCCTCATAGTTTTTTGTCTCCATCGCTTCTAAACTAAACTCTTTATTCTCATCCCTAGGAAAACAGTAAGGATTTAGAAATTATGTCTTAGAGTATTTAGCTATGTCTCTGTTCCAAATTGCAACTTTTAGTTTTCAAGCTTAGCTTGTTTTGAATGTGTGTAAAAGTTGGGAAAATGGTCATTAAAAAAATTTAAATATGTGGCAAAGATAGGAATCCTGGAAACTGAGACTCTAGAAAAGAATTTTGAACTGTTTTCCTTCCTGAAATTTTAATTATTTTGAGTGAATCAGAATTAATGAAAACGTGTCTAGAATACACAAGTATTTTAATGGATTAAGTACAGCCTGTCCAGGGATGTGAAAGAGAGATTGCAGACTGCCTTGTCTCTCAATGCTTGTCTGGATTGCCTGTATAAATCTTTTATTTGTGTTTTGTATCAGTTTACAAATTCTGGGAGTTTTTCCTCACTTGAATTTTTGTTCTGATATATAAAAGGTCTTAGCTGATTACCGTGATGAATTTTTTGTGTTTAAAAACACACAAAAACCAGTGATGAGCTTCAAAACATTGCAATATGTCTATATATATATATATATATAAATATAACAAGTTATCTTTTCTC
>VWYI01013333.1:216680-273256 GCA_013399455.1 Anthoscopus minutus
AAGTTATCTTTTCTCTTTCAGAATTTCCTGAACTTGTATAGTTTTGAAATTGAACAAAAGACTGGAAATAAGAATAATCTTGACATTTCTTTGAATAAGAAGTAACAATGGAACGAAGGCAAAGAGGAGTCAGTGCTGGACTACTTTTGCTGCTCTATCAAATTTCTCAAGTTGGACTCCAGAACATTCCTTCTGTTACCCTTGGGGTACTTGTACTGAATATTTTTCTCTTTCTGAATCCTTTGAGGCCACTGTCTGAAGTGTGTCTCAGTGTAAATGAAGCTGTCCACAGAAAAAACTGGCAGCGTTTGTTGCTTGCTCCTTTCCACCATGCAGATGATTGGCATTTGTATTATAACATGATTTCCATGCTTTGGAAGGGCATAATGCTGGAAAGAAAGCTGAGGAGCATATGGTTTGCCTACATAATTGTAGTATTTTCAGTACTGATTGGAGTAGTTTACGTGGTGCTGGAACTCCTGCTTGTGGTAGTTCTGGATGATCCTTCCTATGAAATGAATTGTGGTGTAGGTTTTTCAGGTAAGACACAGAGCTGGTCCAATTTACATATGTGAAATGAATATGTATAGTTGCTATATAACAATAACTGTTAATTGCAAAAAGAGGAGAGGTGTACATCTGTATATATGTATGATTGTCATGCCAGTATGCTTATCCTATTTTTTAATTTAAAGCCTGAACTCTGGGCATAAACCATAAAGTAATTCAGTTCATGTTCTTGTGACTGACAGGGACTTTATCTGAGAACATGAAAATATCATTATCCTGTTAGAACTGTGTTTTCTGTTTAATATCGCTGGTTAATTGAAGTCTGAACTCTTAATTTTCTGATGTCATCTAAGCATTTCAATAATGCTCCTTAGGTGACTTCTAGAAAAGCCTGTCAGGTTAAAATTACTCGTGCCTGTCTTTGAAGACACTCCCCTGGACTTGCTTCTCCTAGCAACATCCAAACACCTGATTTTGATGTCTTCCTTCCCCTAGTGGTCTTATCTCCTCCTTTAGCAGATCGTTTTCAAGTCAATAAACTCCTTTCTTTAAAAATCTGCAGTCAAGTGGAGAAGTAGCTCTGCATTTCTAGATAAGTATGGGATTTCCCTGCTGTCACTGAGGCCTAGACTTAGAAGGCAAGCCCTCTCTTTCAGCCTTTAAGAAAGTTGCTTCAACACCTCTGAGGTTTTCTTGGGATGTTCCAGTGGGTACAAGCTGGAACATGCTGGGAGCATGGTGCTTTGACCTCCGGGTATTTTCTGGTTGCCCCCACCTTTGGTAACAAGTCATGTCCAGTTCTAATATTGGCCTTTCTGGGGGTTGTAGAGACCCTGAGTGCAGCCTCTTTCCCTGAATGATTTGGCTTCCTGTGCCAGCCTCGATATGTCCATGTCAAAACTTTTAATTTTTCAGGGTTTTTTTCAGACCACTGTGAGCTGTCTCTTGAGAGGAACTTCTTCATAAGCACTTCCAATAAGTTCTCTGAATTCATTCCATCGTATTGGCTGGGTGTTGCATGATAAAACAGTTGCAGTCACTTAGAAATTAATATTATTTACTGTGATTAAAAATGATTTATCTACTTTTTTTTTCAGAAACAAGTGATTCTGGAGTTTGTGTAAGATGATTTTCTATTAACTCAGAATTTAAACCTACTGTTGAGCTTTATGCATATTTGTTTGTCTTGTTTCAAGTAATGGCTTTTCTCAATTCACAGAACATTTTTTTGAGTTCACTAATTTTGTCAATTATTCAACTAGAATTCCCATTTTAAATTATGTTTGTATTGTTTTGAATACCTGAATAGCTACAATGGGCAGGCACATTACAAAGCAGCTTAGATTTGGCTTTTATACATAATTTTTATATCTTTTTTAAGTCACTGGAAAGTATCACTGAAAGAACAGTGATATTCTGGCATGCAGCAATATGCTTCATGGTGCTTTGAAACTGCATGATTCTTCAAATTATTTACGTTTTGTCATTATTTGTGCATGAGTATTTCTCCATGTGATTTCTTCTTGTTTTCAGGAGTCTTGTTTGCTTTGAAAGTTCTGAACAACTATTATAATCCAGGAAGAGTGAGCAATGTCATTGGATTGCCAATATCCAGTAAATATGCTTGTTGGGTGGAGCTGGTGGCCATTCATTTAATCTCCCCAGGGTAAGTGCATTTAATATTTCAAAGAAAGGAGAAGAGATTTGGGCTATCTGGAGTGGTTTGAAATGTGTCGTGGAGTATGAGTAGTGTTAGCTGGTATCCCAGTGCAGTGGTGGGGCTGCAGTCTCCTTTTTCCTTAAACCCCTCTATTTTTAGTACATGTCAAATTAAAAACCTGAAATACTGTTCCCAGAAGGTGTAATTGAGTGTTTGAGGGAAGATAACAATAACAAAAGTTGATAGACAAGGAGAAGGGCTGTGCCTTTTCAATGAGGTAACTAAACTACTCCTCCATAGTGTCAAGGACTTAGCTGAGCAGCATTCCACTGTTTGCTTGCCTTTTCTGTCCTAGCCCACTCTGGCTTAGTCACTCCTCTCATTTATGATCAAAGTATTTATGTATTAATCCTCTGATTTATGATCCAGTATTCTGCCAGTTTTGTCACTGTCAGTGTCACTGTCCTGCAGTGCTGCTGGTCACCTCCCTCAGTTTCCCAGTGTGTTCTGTGCCAGCACAGTTCATCTGCCCCCATGCCTGGGACAACAGGGCCTTGCTCTTCTTTGGCAGTTGTTTTTTGTAGTCCTATTTGCAAATGAGTGGTTTTCCTATGTAATATTTTGTAACTGAATCATATTGCTGAATATATGCAAAGTACAGACACAAAACCTGTGAACTATCTAATCACAAATTGTGTACAATTTCCCACTTTTCGGAAAGATTTAAAAAAGGGCTCAACAATACTGAGGTATTCCTTGTCAGATACAATGATAGAGCTGATAGAACATTTCCTAGCACAGAAGGAGAATTCAAATATTGCTTTTTTATTTTATTGCTTTTTGCCTGGCTGCTCAATTGACTGCAGTGGGGATTAAAGACAGAAGAGTGCTTTGCCCAAATGCACTTTTATTTGTGAGCTGCATGGCATTGCTACAAGTATAAAACTAAAGCTTTCAGTGCATTTAAAACATTTTTCTGAAAAATACAAAATTCTGTTTGAGCTGAACATAGTTTTTATTTGGTGTTATGTTTAACAATCCTATTTTTAATTAAAGGATAGTGGAAGAGTGTTATGTAAAACCATATCATACTGTTTGTGGTAGAGGAAAACATGATTTCAGACATTGTGTGCTGTTCTTTTTCAAGTACATTACTGTATAAATGTTTTTGGGTAGGGAGTGGACAGGACGTCAAGAAATAATATCAAAAAATATTTCATCATTTCATGGAAGCTTAGATTGCTGCCTCATCTCAGCCTCTACAGTGACCTCTACAGAGGGCAATTTCACACCACTTAAATGATAATGGGGGCTACAGAAAACAAGTAGTGATCTCCAGAAATTCATGTCCTAGGATACAACATGTTTAATTAATAACTGCCAGCTGCTTTGCAATGAACCATAGCAATTACAGCACTCACTGCATTGCTCTTACATACTCATCTGTGTGCTCAGGGCAGATTATAATATTTGAAGTCTGTGTTTAACTGGTTCCTTTTGTAGACCAAGTTGCATAATTTAGTTTTGAATAGAGTAGAGGTCAGGAATTGGGGCAGAATTCTGTCCAGTCAGAAAGCCACGGTGAATTTGGACCTGCCTTATTGAGCTGATGCAGCAGGTTCCCCTGAGAATCTCTAATCAATGAAAGATCCAAAAGTTATATTGAGCCTTTTGAAAACCTTGATTTGTGTGCTGAGAGGGGATTTAGGAGTCTACTGACATCTTATTATTTCCTTTCTCATTAATATTTTTGTTTTGGAAAAATTTTAAAGTGCATTCAGTATCCTTCTCATCTTCACCTTCCATAAAAGAGTGTTGAGATAGAGGCTTTGCTCAGCAGTCCTTTGGATTATTTTTTAATGGAGGAGTGGACATGTGAAGAGTTACTTCCTGTTTAATCTGTGCCTCTTCCAGAATTGAGCAGATACCTTAAGTCTTATGTGAACCAATAGTACGTGGGTGATTTCTACAGCAGGTGATTTTTAAGTATTTTTAATTTTCTGAGGTGAGGCATTTTCCAAGTTAGGCATGCATTTTTCATAAATTTGGAAAATCTGTTGCAGAAAATCTTTTTGGAAAATTAGTTCCTTTTACATACTTTATTTTGGTAACTACCTTTTATCTATAAATGCTCACTTCAGCATTTATGTGTTACTCTTTAGAGAGCTGTTGGTTACTGATGCAAGAACTCCCTGGCAGGATACAAGTTTGTGGTTAAGTAGGTGGCAAAAGTGAATTTAGATTTGATCTTTACCTCCCTCTAGTGACACGTGCATTTTTCTGTCTCTTTTTACCACTGGTGCCTGGAAGTTGTCTTGGCTTGAGTGCTTGTGCCATCATCTGTATAACTCCTGCACATCACTCACCTGAATGTAAAAGTTGATGCCAACATTACACTTGTTACATTCAACAGAGGTTTTATTTATACTTTATAAAGGAAAATTTTAGCTCATATTTAAATTTTTAAAATATTAAGATTTTTTGACAACCAGTATAAATGAGTTATTTCTAGTTGCATGTACGAGGGAATTTTAATGTTTAGTGAATTGGCATCTGTAACTTTGTAATAGAGGTCAAAAATTTGCAAGTAGTGGTTACACCTGCTTGGAATCAGAAGATTTTCTTGTAATTTGTGTTTAAACACAATAGAGTTTAACTCTTAATTTGAATGCTGAAAATGGATTTTTGAATTTATAGAGTACTCCATGATCAGTTCAATAACTGGAGCAAATCTCCTTTTTTACTGAAAATATATGCCTCTGGGTTGATTTTTCAAAAGACTCCAGAGCCTTTTCTTTCTGTGTACAAATGGTAATGAACTTTTTAAAAGAAATTGTTGCTATGCATAGAAAAGAATTTGGATCTCAGCATTTCACTTGTTCTTTCAGTTTTGAAGGCAATGTATTACAAAGATTGCAATGGATCTGCATTCATGCTTCTTTCAGACTAATTATAGGATTGCATGGAGAGTGCAGTAGAAAGTACTGTGTTTGTGCTTTCACTCAGAGCTCTACATGATTTTGGTAAGATCTACCCAGATGTTACAATGTAAGTTACTTTTCTAAAGCTTAAAACCAGTTTACTCCTTTGGTAAGTCTTTAAATGCTTCTAGGGAAAGCATATACTGTAGCAACTAAAATGATCTGGCCAAGTACTCGTCTCAGGATAATTGTTAATACTTCTCTGTAACTGTGTAACTCCCAATTTTAAGGTAGTTACAAAGAAAGAAAACTTGGCATTATATCCTTGCAGGCAGGTAATGTCTCTGTTCTTGGTATCACTCAGGGAAATATCAGACTTTCTCTTTACAACGAATTCTAGGTTCTCCCTTTTGTATTCCTACCAAAAAAAGTCTCCTTTTCCATTACTCAAGATTTTTTTTTATTTTCTAGGACTTCTTTTGCTGGGCATCTGTCAGGGATTCTTGTTGGATTGATGTACACTATGGGACCTCTGAAAAAAATCATGCAAGCCTGTGCAGGTATATAATTTTGTTGATTTTACAGAATCTGCATAAGGAATACTTTTAATTTTAAAATTCAGTAAGTCTTGCATCTAGAAATTCAGCCCATTCCAGCAAGTTTTTAGACAATTAAAGATATGCTCATTTTATTAAAGTGGGTGCAGAAGAAAAAAATTCAAATTTTTTTCTGAAGTATGGATAAGAATAAATGTGATTTTCAGATACTTTTACTTAAAGGAATACATTTTATTCTGCTTTTTAAGTATTTCTTTACAGAATAATCTTTGAATGAAAATGTCACTTCAAATGAAGTGTGGTGAAGCCACAAACATGTAAGAACAAAATGTGTCCATCTTGATTTCTACTGTTGTGTCAATTCTATTGGCAGTCTCTACAGTTTGAAAGAGGTGGTGGGATGCTTAAGAAATTGTTACCGGATTTCTCCAGCTTTCCAACAATGTGTTACGACAGCTTTTCATGTTGCAGTAATAATTATTTTTAAACAATTATAGCTTTGGACATCTTTAGTCTTAACAGTTGTTGCAAATACAGCCTGCAAACTTTTAAATGAACACTCCCATAAATGTCAGTGTTTTAATTGGAAGTCTAAGCCCTGACACAACAGTGGTGCCGGGGTTGGTTGGCAGAATATTTGGCTTTTTGTGTCTGAGTACTTTATAGTTTATTTTATTCATGACTGTTCCATCAAATTGAACATGGATACTGTGTTTGTATAGTGGGGAATTATTTGTTCAAATGTGTGTGCTCTCACTGGGGCTTTGATCACAGTTTGGGGATGGTCTGTAAGTCATGTATGTTTAGCAGTTGGAAGGGAAAAAAGGACACCAAAGCATCAGCTTTCCTGCCTTGCTGGAGGGAACAGACGTCAGGTGTCCCATTAGCTAAAGGTTAACCTTGCATGATTCTGTGCCATGGAGGAACTACCTGATGACTATAGAACAGGCAGGCATCAGCTCAGCTGCCAGGGCAGCTTCAGGGTCTCCAGCCCCAACTGGGTACCTGCTCTGATCTCCTCACTAACCCTGCTCAGGTCTGGAGTTGGACTGGCATCCCTTCCAATGAATTTCTCTGGGATTCATGATAACCCCTCAGTACTGTTAGAGAAACCTGCCCTGGAGGCTGGGCTGCTGGGCAGCTTCTGTGTGACTGACAGCTGCAGGAAGCAGTGCTCAGTACAAGGGCATTTTTTCCTCCTGTGTGGCAAAGCAGGAATAATGCTCCAGTCCTCAGTTTTCTGTGCATTAAACATTGTCACTAATGAATACTCTCAGTAGAGAAAATTGTTCATTATGTGTTCTAGGGAGATCATTATAGGTTTGCTTTTCTCCTAGTCTACATGGATATGTTACTTGAACGTGGTACACTACTATAAAATCTGGAGCAACATACAAGCTTGCAATAGAACATTCTCTCACTGATGCCAAAACAATCCACAGATACCCATGACTGATTTCCTGCCTGTATCTTATGAAACAGACTCTTAAATAAAGGGTACTTTAAATTTGTATTTTGTATTCTATAAAGAAAATATGATTGTTCTAACAGTATTTGCATTATACTTTTATTTAGCTGGCATTTCTTTCTTCACTGAGCCTGACAGGCCAAGGGACTACTATTCAGGTAAGTACTCTTGTCCACTTAACCAAAAACTTACTTCAGCCTTAAAAATAGTTTTTGCTAATGAAAAACCTATAGGAAACCTATAGGAGAGCTATGTAAATGGAAACATACATGGTATACAAAATACTCTGCACATGTATACTTGCTAAACTTACATTTACTTCTCTGGGCATGTCTCACCTTTCCTCTTCAGCCAAGTGTGTGGATGGATTTTGTACAAATCTGATTTGTACAAATCTGTAGCATAAGCCTCAAATTAAGGTCATGACTTCCTAAAATGCTTCCTCAGGGAAATATCATCCCTTTTGCACAAGGTGTAGCAGTGGGGAAATAATGTCTACTGAAAGCGGCCTTTTGGACCTTGGTAAATATGCCCTCATCTGGAAATTTATCTGTTCCATTCTAGGACAATATTTCACATCTAACAAAGATATCTTCCTTTGAGCAGTCTTTGTAAATGAAATAATTTATGTGCAAAAAGCCCCTCCTCAGCAGACTGAATTTTGGCCATCTTCAGTTTATAGAGGGCTGGTTGCCATGCTGGGACATTGAGCAGAGCACACTTTGATTCACTTCTCCTGCAGAACATTGAATCATTGCATGTGGAGTGTACAGAAGAAATAATAGGTAGAGTCCTTGTCTGTGAGGGCCAGGAGAGGCTGGGAGAAGGGCTCTGGATGTTGGATCTGAGCTAAGGGATGCATATCCTGGCATATCCTACCTCTTGCAGTGATTTATGCTCTTTCCTAGGCATCTGCTGGAAGAACAGGATAAACAGTGATAACTCTTTCAAATATCTGCCAGTGTCCAGTGGCTTGTGACTTAAAGATGTTCTCAGCAGAAAGTTTTATGGGAGAATTTTGTCTTTAATAGCCTGTGGTAGATCCTTCTTCCATCAATTTGTCAAAAGCTCTTTGAATCAACATGCACACTTAACACCTACATCATCAGTAAAGACTCACAGTTTGTTCCCTGGTTTAGAATCTGTTGTTTTTTGTTTTGACTTGAACTGCTAATTTCATTTGATGCACATTAATTCTTCTTTGGGAGGGAGGCTGAGCCTTCATTCTTATGTACTTCACTTCCTTAGTGGTTTTTTAGGCTTCAGTCCTGTACTCGAAATGGTCATCTTTTCCCTCCATTCAGAAAGCTGGAGTCTCTCTGTTTGCTTATAAGGAAACTATTTCACACATTTGATCATTCTTACTGTTCTCTGATGTTTTGTCAGGCAGGGGTTTTTATTTTGTGTAGTCTTTTATAATTGAGATGTGCTTACTTTGAGCCAAGTTTATAGCTGCTTTTATTCTCCCTGATGGGCTTTGTCTTCCATGATCTATCTCCAATTTTATTATTACATCAAATAGTTCCCACAAGCAGGATTCTGGACCCTTAAATATTTTGAAACATCTGTTTTGTAATTCCTAAACAAAAGATCTTAGCCTGCTTTCCTCAACAACAGCAACAGGGATTGTTCCAACTTAAAAGTATATTTACCCAGGATTTTCATTACTCTAGTTTGCTGTTAAGTCAAAAACGATTTGATCTAAAGGCCAGTAAATAAATAAAACAATTACTACTGTGAAGTGAAATGAGAGGTGAACACAGCGTTCACAAGTTCCCTGTTCCCCCAGCTGGCAATCCCAGCCCAGGTAAAGTGCTGCTCAGCCCAGCTGCTCACAGACCCTGAACCTTCCTCCAGTATCCCAGAAACTCAAAAGATTTATATTGGAAAAAGTCTTTTAATAGCCAGTAAAGATAAGAATTTGTACTTGACATTTAAACTCTGTGATCTGTTACAGCCCCTGTACAAACACCAGCTGCTGGGAGCTTGGGTGGGTACGAGACCACCCTTGTGGAGGAGCAGCAGAGAGATTCTGAGCAGCCCTTTCTGTTTGCTTCCCCAGCTCCTTTCAAGTAGGGAAGATGGAAGAGAGTTCATGCAGTAGATCTGCCATGATGGGGAGGGGAAAAAAAAGCTTCAGTATTCTGACAACAAAGAAGTCTGAGCTTCTTTTGCATGTTTTGGGCAGTCCCCAAATGCTGTTACTTTGAGTTCTTTTGGACAAAAAGGAGATGGAGAGAGTTAACCTGAATTATCCTGTCTTCCACGTTCACCTCTAGAGATAACCATTTAATTTTTAATTAATACTTAATTCATTGGTCTAAAATGAGTTATAACTGCAGTTAAGAAAATATATATTTGTTACGTTCATTCCCTGTTCATATACTTTGTAATTGTCTTTTATCCTATTTGCAGAAGACTTAATGGAAGATTTAAGCTTTTGCTTGGTGTATGATATATGGAATAAAATGGCCATCTGTGAATGAAGAAAACTCACTCTAGTGTCATAGGCTAATGAGGCAGATCTTGATTAGTTTCTCGCTTTCTAGAATTGCTGATTTATTACTATGTGCCTTTAAATACCAATTTAAATAGAAAAATAGATGAAGTTATAGTCAGGACAGATTTTATGAAGCAGCACAAGGAAGCAGCTTTAAAAGAAAAAAGGTTTTAAGTGTAATTTATACACATTCAGTATTTAGTAGGTGAATTAGGTTTTCTCTAAGTGCAGTTCATGAATAAAGTATTAGGACATTTATTTTGATTAATAGGAACACCTTGAACATGTCAATGTTGCCAAACTGTGTCTTGTTTTAAAATAAAAGATTACAGCTTTCTGAGCACTTACAACTTACTGGCAGTGTAACATAAAACAGAAAAAACTACAGCAATAGAAAAAGCCTAAAATACAGCATCCTTTTGCTTTCATTAGATAATGTCATGCTTTTAGTACCAGGATTTTTACAGTCTTCATGCATGTAGTTTTGAAGCCTCCAGAAAATAAATTTATAGCTGAGAAAATGTTCATTCAGATTAACATAGAGCAGAGAAGAACGAGGGGAGTATAAGAAGATTGCATCCAAAGGGTACTTGACATAACAGCTAAATGCTATCCCTCAGTCAGATTTCACTGCAGGTGTAGGAATCTTCCACTGCCAGTTGTGCTCCAAGAAAAGAAGGAATTGGAAGCAGACAGACTGTGTCTGTATAATGTGTATGTGTATACATACATCTGTACATGTGTATATAAAATCAATGCAGGGATACTTGAAAATATAGGGGAATATATATAATTCTATGTAGGATTTTGTGCAGTTACTCTCTTCAGTTTTTCTTCTTTTTCATGCGAAACTTTCAAGACAGAGTATTGCTGGTTTTTTTGTCTAAAGGTTCAAGAGCTTGGGATATTTTTCTTTAGAGAAATAATTTTTAAAAAGAAAATTTGTCCTCACTTTGTCATCTGTATTTGTTATTAACCACAGAAACTTCACAAGTTTCACCTGGAATTGATAGAACCAATCAGAGAACACAAGACTATCATCGATGCTAATTATCTGAAGAAAAAGGCCTGCTGTATTTGTTTCATACATAAATATTTCTACTTTACTCATTTTGAAAAACCTTTGTATAATTTTCTCTCAGCTGGAAGAAACTGGCAAGCTTTCTGTACTTTGGTTCTTCAAAATCCCTAGTTCAGATGTCTGGAAATGAGCACATCATAAAAGCTTTGTGTTTTGAAAATACAGAAATGGAATAGAAAAATGGGACTTTCCTCCATAGTTTTCCTGAGTTGAAAAGTGTCTTTTTTCCATCATTTTTCTCAGCTTAGGTTTCTGTGCTCAGGCAAGATCAGATTGTGTTGTTAACCGGAAGAGAGTCTTGCTCAATTCTCTAGCCAAGTAATTTTTTTCCTTTTGAATCCCAAGTGTTTGGGTGGATGATGGCCTGTGCTTGGTTTTGGCCAGCTTTGCAAAGGCCAGAAAGGGCTGTCAGCAGTGAGTGGGACACTGGTGGGATCTGGGCTGTGCTGGCTTTTTGCAGGGCAGCTTTAGCTGTGCCAGAGCACAACATGAGCTGTGTACAACACTGCAGGGATTCACAGGAGTCTTTCCCTGTGACTTCTCCAGGTCCAAAGATGACTGGAATTTATGATGGCATTGTTTCATGGGTCCTGGGAAAAAGGGGAAGAGAGGTGGGGTGGAAAAACACCAACAGTACCATGTTTGTGTTCTAGTGATAACATTAAGGTGTCCATTATTGACAGCTAATGTTAGAAGGAGATCATGAAAACTGTCTTTCAGTTTAACTGTCTTTGAATTTCTGTGTGAAACTTCATAATAATAGCAATTCTATGACACTTCTAACAGTTAAAACAATTTATATGTTCGGTCCATCTTTTTTTGGTTGTTTTTTTTTTTCTCCTGTTACCATGCTGTGGCTTTGGAAATTAGGTGTTAATTCATGGCATATATTGTATAAGTAATTGAACCCTAATAATTTTTTTCTTTCCCAAGTTAAAACAATTTGTAGAAGCAAGATAGTGAGAAGATAATATCTGATTTCACACTTGCTGAGTAGCTGCAATTCATTTTATTTTTTGATTCATTTTACAGGGTATTATGGCTATTATCCAGATTATCAATACAGAACTCCAAGGAGCTACTTTGATTATACAGGTGGGCTCACTGAAGAAGAACAGCTTGAAAGGGCAGTGCTAAACAGTCTTAATGAAAGAGGTAGGAATTTTACTGCATTTTTATCTCTTAAGCTATGATTCATACTGAAAGGGACTCAGGAGGGAAAACAAGATATATTCCTCATGACTTATTTTTGGACACACCTTGTAATTTTGGGAAGGAATGCATATAAAATAAATTTTA
Organism: Anthoscopus minutus; assembly: GCA_013399455.1. NCBI lineage: Eukaryota > Metazoa > Chordata > Aves > Passeriformes > Paridae > Anthoscopus > Anthoscopus minutus. The sequence continues at coordinate 228,677 of VWYI01013333.1, forward strand.
TTGTAAGGGATATTGTCTATTTTACTGTCTTTTTAAGATGATATTTTGCATAATTTTTAACATTGAGTTTGAGAAGCTTTTAATATTAAGCTTCTTCAGAGCTTTTAATATTAAGCATTTTGAGATGTTATTTGAAAGAGTGAGCCATTTTTGTTGAGTTTTTTGAAACTATCAAGGAAACAATACAAATAACAGTGATAAGATTATAATATAAATAAGTAGACAGTATGCACTTTAAAAGCTTACATGTATCACTGTGAAACATCTGCAACTTTCATTTGTAGCCTTAACTGATCTCCAACACTCCAGGTAACATGTATTTTTTGTTGGTTTGTGTTTTTTAACAAAGGTAAGTTTTATGCTGTAAGAGGGAATATGTTTTTTTTGGAGAATGTCCTTTGATGAAACACAAGAATGAATTTCAGTAGTACCTCACTGATGAAATAGAAGAATGAATTTCAGTTGTACCTCACTTGTAGGTTGCTGTGGCAAACCAAGTTTCAATTTAAACTTCCCTTCCAAAAGAGTTTCTTAACACTCTGGTAGTGCCTGGTTTCAGTGCTGGTTACACTTTTTAAACCTCACAGGCAAGTGAAGCAGGAAAAGATATCATCATATATCATTTCCAGTATGATTTGGTGTGGTCAAATTTATAGGGATCTTGCTTTATTTTGCACCTCTTTCTCCTACCTGCTGGAACACTTTAGTTTGGACAAGCAAGACCTAAGATTTGAGCTCTTAAAATTCTTCCTTAAACAAGCTGTGTAAAGATTCAGTTTGCCTATAGGCAGATGTCTTATTTCACAAAAAACATAATACAGAGCATGTCACTGATCACACCTGTTTTAGGGATACAAAGGATGAGATGAAACTTGCTGTGCTAATGGGCAATTAGGATTTTGTTCCCTGTCAGTTAGTTTGAAAAATAATTAACTTGAATGAGCACTGTCCTTTGAACACAATACATTTTCCCTAAAGCATGAACATTCAGAGATTCTTGCAATTACATGGTGATGAAACACGTACTTAACATGACAAAAATTGCATAAAATAATTTAAAATAGGTTGTAATAGCAGCTACCACAATCAATTTAGGGCTCTCTTATTAATTTTTTTCCCCAATTCTGACAGTTAAACCATCAGCTGCTCTATAACTTGGACAACAGAGTATTCCAATAATTTCAATTGATTAATAATATTTTTCATCCTTATTTGGACAAGTACATTTGTTATGGGTTCTAGGCCACAAAATGTACCATTATGGATACAGAATGTTGATCCATTCCTATGAATTGCTGCAATAGCATCCTGCTAAGCTAATAAAAGAATTAATGACATAATACAGAATTTCCTGGTATTAGCTGTTGTCCACAACCGAAAATTACTTTGTATTAAGACATGCATTGAATTTAAGTTCAGTAGATACTGCTCTCTAAACTCATACATGGCTTATCTAAACCCACCATAAAGATACAGCATTTCTGTTTATTCCACATTCAGGCATTCCTGAACTGCAGATCTGTTTTTTTGCAATGTCCTGAACATTTCTATAATAATGGTAATTAGAGTCTAGTGCAAGAAAAGAAATTGCTAGGCTGCTTTGAGATCCATGGAAGCATCAATTTTAAGACTATCAAATTATTTTAGTGATTTTGGTTTCTTTGTTGAAAGGAACTGCTACTTAAATTTTTTCCATTCTCAGTTGTAGTTATGTTGTTGCCTCAAACAAGAAACCATTTAAACAACATTAATTGGTTTCTCTCCAGAGCTTGTTGGTTTATTTTGGTATGAATTTTTTTTGAATTATTATTGTTACTCTCTTAATGTTATATTGGTTTCAAATTGCATTAATTCTTCCTTTATTTAAGAAAATAATTTTGGATTAGAAAGTCAGAGTTTTTTATGTATAAACTCCTTTTACTATGAAGTTGAAATATACAGGTGACATTTTTGTTTAATGCTGGTATTACCAGCCACACTTAATGTAGCCCAGTATAACCAAGTCTCTGATCTGTTGTGTGCTTGCTATTCTGCTCAGCAGAAATATCTTGATTAGTGTGGGATGTGGGTTTGGATTTTTGTTGTGATGGGTGTTGGGATTTTATGTGAGTCAACTTCTAAGTGACTGACTTTCAGTGTCAGTAATGTTAAGAACCCTTTGCAAGCTGGTGTTTCTCCATAAAAGACTAAGCTTTTTAAACGTGGAAGTGATAATCTTTATAGTTTCTGATTGAAGAGAAATATCTACAAGTATCAGGTTAGACATTTTATTATGAACTGTCTAGGTTTTCTTTGCTTTTCATTTAAAACTAAACCAATAAATACCTGTCCACTCAAAAGCTTTTAGATACCAGGTATGGGCTAATCAGAGTCACTCAGGAAATACCTCCCTCCCTGGGAGGGTTCCCATGTGTGTTTGCTGCTGCTAAGACAGAACTTTTTATTGGAGTCTTTGAAATTTGCCAGCCCGTGGAAGATTGTAATAGAAGAATGAATTTATGAGAGGAGACTGGAGAAATGCTGTATATTTTATTTCCAGTGTTACCTGTTCTTTCTGCAATTACAGAAATGCCACTTTTGCACTTGAATATGGTGGTTTTCTGTAGAAATGCCTTAAAGCAGATGATGTGCTCAAATATGCATTGCATTGTTTGAGATTAAAATTCATTTAATGAAATCATCCACTATGATTTAGGCTTTGAGAATTTGGTGCAACTTTTGTGATGTATTTCTTTTTGGTTGTTTTTTGTTTTTAAATTCATACTGTGGTACCCAACACACCTCTTGGAAAACCCATTGAGCAGACTTCATCTTCTAAATACCTTTCTAAAACTGCAGCTGTGCTCTATGATCTGATCACCAGCACTTTCTTAAGCAAAGTTCTGGGAGAATGAATCAGTGAATTTTTATCATTTCTACACAGAAAGTTTTGGTACCAGTGTAAGATGCAGACCACTTGCAACAAGAAGCATAGTCAGAATTATTTTAGAAATATTTAATGAATTCTCTTCCATCTGTCTCTTCATAAATACAGTGGCTGATGTAGGATACGAAGTTTGCTGAAAATTAGAACCAAAAGACTCCTAATACTCTTTGCAATGGTGATTAAAGTTCACCAGAAGAGTTAAATGAACCACTGAGCCTTTCACCATGTGTTTCTCTTTCAAACCAGTACCACAACCAGTTAGCACCTCTGAAATCCTGGGGGCTAAAGACCAGTTCTGCAAAGCAGGGATTTTTGGAAACATTGCCTAAAGTGTTGCCTTCCTTTGCTCTTTAGGCAACAAATTGACAGTGACATAGCTGGTGACATAGGTTCTTGTTATTGCTACAATAGATTTTGAGATAAGAATTTATTCAGATTTTCATGCTGAAATGTATACAGAATGCTGAGTATTTTTTTTCTGGGAGTTCCTGAATATGCAAATACACTTGCAGGTACTGCCAATTCTTTTGGATGGTTTTCCTCTTGCAATTGTTTCAGCTGTTGAAGACAGTTAAAAATAGGAGGAAAACACAATCTTGGATATAGCTAGAGATGATTTGCATGCACATTACACCTATTTTAAAAGCATGGTTTGCATATGGAGGTGGAGACTTCTTGGTGTTTTGATCTAAGACCCAGTGGTACAAATGGGAGTCTTCTCTCTGACTTTGTTGATCTCTGGAAATATTTTTTTCCCCTCGGTAACTTGAACTTGTTCATGGAGGAACAAAAGTTGTTCCTTTCACAGTGGGTTTGGCAGGGTCACCTTGCTGGAGACAGCATTTCTGCTTCCCAGCTGTGGGCATCCTTAGCAGAAGCTGTGTGTGGGCTGCACAAAAGCATCCCTTACCCTTGGAGAAAGTGTTGGCTGCTGGGGAGTGGCTCCAGTGTGCATTGGTATCTCCATCCATCCATCTGGGTTTCTCAGGCTTGGCACTGGGAAAGGGATATTGTTCAGAGCTCCTTTGTTGCTGTGGGTCTTTGTTACGCAAGCAGAAATGCAGTAACGGGAAAGCAAAGTGGTTTTTGTATTGTAAGATTCTTGCAAATGTTAACAAACTTAGTCTGGGAATGTTTTTACTGGTAAAATAAGGTCACTGAATATTCCTAATTTTAGATTTATCCATAACTTACTATTTTAACTTTGGTTTGTCATTGGATTAATTCTATAGATTATATATACAGTTCACATTTTTTCATTGGGACCATCTCAAAAATGATGTTCTGAACTCTTTTTTTTATGCCTGACTGAATAAATTAGTCGTTTTCTAAGGAAAAGCATACCTCACTATTTGCAGCTCAACAAAATGCTTCTATTGCATGATCATAAATATACAGCCTACCTGAACTTCTTCTTCTAACTGAAATTATTCATAACTTTCTTGCTCAGCAGAAGAATAGCTGTCAGTCTGTCTTAGCCTAGGGACTGGTTAAGTACCATGTTTATGTAGGGCTTTTTGAGTTGGTTAGTAAATTCCTTTCAGTATTTGAGAAAGAAAGACAATTTCATGTATTAACCATTTTCAGTTAATAATGAGTTTAGCCTTGTTTTAGGTGAATTAACATCTGGAGATTCATTAAATGGTTGGGAAATACAGTGAGATTATTTTATGCCATCTCTTCTATAGTATTTTCAGTATCCAGCTAAATGGTAGCTGGAAGTAGCTGTAAAACAAATCCCCTTAATTCTTTGCAGAAGAGCATTAAGTCCAGCAGTGATCTCTATCCTCTTACTTCTGCATTGTAGCATTGATTATTTGTAGCAAATTGATGACCTGAGTGTGCAAGTGTGTAAGATTTTGGCTTATGAGGCATTGATTGATGTAAAAATGTTACCAGTTTGCTTTTAATAATTTGTTACTTTACAAAGAGTTTATTTTGATGATACAGGTACAGGAAAAGTGAGATTTTGAGGCATGATTAAATATACAAATCCTCCAGGATGAAAGGATTAAAGATTAAGTCTTTAGCCATTTCTTCTCCTAGCTAATTTATCAGATTTTTGGGAGGGAATGGTTTTGTGTATTTCTCAATTTTACCATCTCCTTTTAAAAACAAGAGAGAGACGGAGACTGTTCAAGATTATTCTGGCTTGCTCTTGTAACAATCCTGCTGTGTCTGGATTCATTGTATGTTACTTTCCTTCAAAATTCATTACCCTCAGCAACTTTGCTGCTAATTTGATGTTTCATTTGTCAGCTGTTCCACAGCATAGCACAGAAACAGTAGTTACTTCCATTTCTCTTCTTCACCAGTTTATGTTCAAGTCTGTAGATGAAACATATTGGCATCAGCACCAGGAAGAATAGCTTGCTTCATAGCATGACAAAATTCTTTTCATACATTGACAGAAACTCAAAGGGCTGTGTTAGAAACAATGGCAAAGGCTAAAGAATGTGGTCTACTTGTTGCTGAGTAGGAGAAAATGGGGCAGTGATAAGTCCTAAAAGCCAAACCTCAGACTGTGTAGCATGTCTGCATTTTGCAGAGGGAAGGACAGGAAAGAATAAAAGCAGTTTTGCCATTTTGTATTTTTTATTCAGTTGTAGTTTCTGTCTAACTTCTAGTGAAACACAAAACAGTGAAAAGGTTGCTGTGTTCTGTGTGTCTCAGCTCTTCCTGGAAGCCTCCTGCTCCTTCTAAAGTGTGAAAGGAGGAAAAATGCCTGCACTGCCTTTCCTTAGGATTCTCTGTACAACTCAGTAAATCATAAAAGAGTTTGATTTAACCTAAAGCTTGGCTACTCATTGGCTGGAATAGATGAAATAAGTAGAGCAACACTGAGCTTTTAACTCTGGCTTCTTGCTGCCTTCCAGTTTGTTGCTTCTAACTCCAAATGCACCCAAAATACCTTGGAATGAGCTGTCCAGGAAGGTGGTGGAGTCACCATGCCTGGAGGTGTTTAAGAAAAGGCTGGATGTGGCACTCTGTGCCAGTGTCTGCCTGACAAGGTGGTATTGGGTCATAGGTTGGACTCAATGATCTCAAAGGTCTCATACAACCTCTTTGATTCAGTGGAAAAAAAAATAAATGGATGTTTATAAACTTAGAAAACTCCCATTTTTCTCAAATGGAACACTTTAAGCATTGATATTTTTTCATTGAAAAGCAAGGCAAGTCAGATGTCCAGTGTAGCACACTGGATGTGATCTGTAGCACACCCAAGTGCTGATTAGTAAACTTTAATTAATTATATTCTGTTGTTATAACATAGTTAGCAGAGCTATACTATTTATGGAAGAGATAATTTATGTAAAACTGGTATAAATGGAAACTAATCAAGTGTTGGAAGTTGTGACATTTGATCAAATACCCAGATCAGAGCTCTCTGTTTTGGTTAGCTGTATGATCCTTGCTAGGTTCAAAAGAGATTACTGCTGTCTGTGATTATCTTCTACAGCAAAGCCTGTCCAAAAGTAAGAGTTTTTTTAGAAATGAAAAGTGTCTGTTCTTTGTATAGGTATTTAAGTGTTTGTATAGTTTAGTTTTTGTATGGATGTCACATTCAGTGGTGCCAGGACAGATGGTGATATTGAAAAAGGTAAACTGTTCAACTGAAATTTTCTAGGTTCTTCCTTAATACAACTAAAGCTGGTATGAAAAAGAAATGCAGACATACAGCTTTGTGATACCTCTGCTATTTATTTTCTACGCTCATCAGACCTAACTGCATATTTCTACTAGTTCTGAGACTTTCACAGTTTGGTAGCTTGACATATTCCTCCTGAATCTTACAGAAACTGTCTTGCAAATACTATTATCTAACCTAAAAATAAGGTCATAACTTCAGAGAAGAGGAAAAAATCAAGGTAGAATGTTTGATTTAACACTTCTGTGGCATTGCATTAGTATGGGTTTAGTTACATCTGTTGCAATTGCAATGATTTTGTTGTTTTGGTCCGAAGTGCTTTACTGCAGTGTGAACTGTAGTAACAAAAGAATCTTCTTCACAGAGTGACAGGATGGGGGTCTCAGTCTTCTGTATTCACAGAACATGGTTCTAGTTCACAATAAATTTGTAAAATATGCCGTGGAAGGGTTAATGTTTTGGTCTTAGTTTGTTGTACTATATCCTTTGGTTTTGTCTATCAGTGTTGTTGCAGTTTTCCATATCCTTTAAATGCAGTCTTAGCTTCCATTAGTCTTTGTTTTTGCTGAAAAGCCTGTGTTGGTTTCTTGCACAGACATCAGATGGTGTTTCAGTAGTAGCAGTGGCCTAATTACCATTTCTGAACACTCTGGCTTATAAATATTTTGATAAGATAAAGGTGTTATTTCATTAATATTTCTGCTGTAATTAAAAGAAAAAAGGTGTCAGGGAACTATTTTAGGTAACAGGATAATTTAAATATCTACATGCAGATACAAATACATGTATTTAAAACAGCCAGCCTTTGCTGTACACCATGTTGTTTGATGTAAAATAAGATCTTTTATTCAGCCTAAAGCTTTTCAAAACATATTGTCTAGCCTTTTATTTTTGGGTCAATATATAAAAGAGCATTTTTCATCTCTTTTATAACACCTCATTCTGTTACTAGTGGTTATTAAAGCACATGTATATTTGAAGGGCTGAGCATATTTTATGGGGACTATGCAAGGACTTGTCACTGTGTAAGTGATATCTGTTTTCTTAAATAAAATTAAGATTTTATGCTGGGATGCTGTATTGAAAAAGAAATATTTTTATAAGAAACTTTGAAATTTAGTTGACAATTTCACTACTGAAAAGAATTTTTTAAAAAATCCAAGTAGTTTAATTATGGTGATTTAAAAATCAGTTCTTAAACTACAGCATTAATGATGCAGTTTTGGCCCTGTGTGGGGCAGGTGAAAGCTTAAGAAATGCTGAGTGTTAAGAAGGCCTTATTACCCTTAAAGCTAACTTTCTTGTCCTTGTTACTGCAGTTCTGCTCACAAGGCAGACTGTGATTTTTGTTCCCCCTCAGCTGAGCTGCTGTGTGTAACCAAGCCTTGTGTTGTTTCCTTGCTGGGTGACTCCATGTGAATTCTGGAGAGCTGCTGGAATCCTGGCTCCTCTCGGGGTGCCAGACCTGTGGGGCTGGGTGTGCTCTTGCTGCTGAGATTATTTTGCTTACAGTTTGTGTGGTTGGGCTGCCACATGTCCTTCCCTTGTGGAACTGCTGCCAGCTGGGGGTGGGAGCTGTGTGCATCTGCCTTGGGTCTGCACTGTTGGACTCAGTACTAAAAGCAAACACAAAAGCTGCTTTTGCCAGAAGCAACTACTGAGGACACTGAAATAGTTTAACATTCTGGAGTTTACTGTGTAAAGTAGGGATCATGAAAAATGTGAATACTTGTTAATACTTGTTATTCTTAACTTGTTAGATATTCTTTTGGTTGTGGTTTGTTGTTTGGTTTGGTTTTGTTGTTGGGTTGGGGTGTTTTTTTGGGTGGTGGTAGCTTTATTGTTTGGGTGGGATTGTCTGGCTTTGGTTTTTCTTTTTATTTGACTGTCTTTAAGAACAGTTTCTGGAAGTTGTAATTGCCCTGAAACCATCAGAATTGAAAACATTCATTTCCCTGTCTCCTTTGTGTTGTGATGCTTTGGCTTTCAGGATATATGTGCATTTTTCTCCTATTACAGACTAAAAGAGCAGTTGTTTTTCATTGTGTCTTGTAGATTTTGGTGGAGGAACACACAATAATGGGCAGCGACCTTATGGGTTTTGGCTCCCACCTGAGAACTCAGAAGAGGACATGAGAAGGCGAAGGCTGCGTAGGTTTGACAGACGATGAAGTTGGCAGGTGTTGATGTAAATTGTGAAGTGCTATTCAGACTTACCAAAATATTTACAGATTTATTTGTAATCTGTAATTTACAGAATAATTTATCACTTTCTTCCATTATTTTTACTACTTGTTGCAAAACTGCATCGGATTTTGTGAGTTCAGACTCAAAGTTGGAACTTGAATAAGAAACAAGATAAGAATCAAAATGTTGTCTTTGGCTGTCTCCATCTTAATGCACCTTAAATGGAAGAAGACTGATGGTTTTACAAAACTGTCTTTTTTTCCTTAAATTATTTTGTAAAGCTTTAAGAATTCCTTGGCTTCTTGACTGCTGATGTTTCAGACAACAGGTTTTCTTCATTCATTGCAGCTGAAATGTTACATTTTCTGTGTAATTTAAAACTATGCAATTTTTCCTTACAAACCTTTCTCAGTTATCTGTGATGACCAGCTCATTTTTTGGGATTGCTGTGTGAAATGACACTTGAAAAGATTGCTTTGATGACACTGGCTGGGCCATGAGTCTAGGCTTTAGCTTTTGAGCAAATAGTTGCAGCTATCCTTCACCTGCTGTCCTTATCAAGGAATTAGGTAATACAAACATCAGTGTTGCAGTCTTCCTCACACCATATTATCTAGAGCTTGGATGTGATAAAACTGAGTTGTAACTACTTATGTTTTCCTAAAGCCTTTCTTAATATTTATATTTTAAATAAAAAACTTCTGCCCTTTACAGAGCTGAAATAATTTGTTAGGAGTTTTGTGTAAAGGTATGTGGCTATGCCATACAAAGCATATATTTATTTAATAATACACCTTTTTAAAGTGTCTATTTCCCTTTTCTAAGAAGGCTTGGAAATTTTATTTTGTATATGCTGTTCATGCAGCTTTAAAAATTCCACTATTTCTCAATATTTGTCTTGTTTAAAGACCAGTGTCAGACCTGAGAGTTTGTAGAATTGTGGTAGCCTAAACAGAGGCTACCTTGAATTCTTCATTTTCAAGAATTTCCTTACCCAACGAGAGGAGTTGACAGGAGGCCTGAGAGCTCAGCTGTCCCTCGGGGCACACCCTCCAGGACAGGGCTGTCCTACCTGTGGCACTGCTGCCTGTTAATGTTGACTGATGAGCCTCGAGGCCTTTGGCTCCAGTGTTACCCTTGTCCAGGCATTTTATCCTCAGAATGAAAGAATTTGGGGATGTGCCTCCAAAACTGTTGCAGAGAGGTATGATTGCAAAAGAATAATTTGGTTATTGGACTTTGACACAGACCTGTTGGAATCTCCTTATCAGCACTGATGGAGAAGAGGATTAGGATGAGCAGTTTAAAGGTTTCACCAACCTGTGCTTTATGAAGTCTACTTTTCTATAGGTTATTTTTTTAATATAAAAACCAGTGCTATATATTTCATACAGAAAAGCATCCAGAAAGGACTTTTTTTTACTGTGTTCTTTAAATAAACAGTAGCTACCCCTTCTGTTTGTAGCTAATGTATGTAGGGGAAGCTCTTGTTTGCTGGGAAAAGCACAATATCAGGATGCAGACTTAGGGCTCGGGGCTTTGGGACACAATAGGCACAACTGCAGTGGGACTCCAGGTTCAGACAAGAATGCTGATTTCTGGTGTGTTCTTGGGCTTGGTTGGTTTGTATATATGCAATAGTCATAGAATAAAACAGCAGACACTTTTATAGAAGGGAAATTTTTTTATGCTCACTGAAAATAAGTCTCAAAAACCTGCATATTTTTCTCAGCAGGTAATAATTGGATGTAAATGAGAAATATGTAGCGTTGGTTCCTCAGAAATGCTTTAATGCTCTGGTCAAAAGTTTTAGTGTAACATACTGTGTGTGTTAAGCTCTGATATTTTACTTATCTGAAAGCACAGGATGTGCTGCTGGTCAGGTAAAAAAAGATATTTAAGGAAAATCAAAAACTTGATTGCAATTCTATAAGCACTTGGTTTTGTAATGTGAGCTTAGTCATACATGCCATTAAATATTCACAAAAATTGTCAGTACTAATAAATGTTCAGTTGTTGTGACTTTTTTTGTATACAGAATTGAAATAAATATTTTTTTAACATTTGAAGCTGTTTGATTTTAATTGCAATAATTAATAAAGTGTATATTTTAAATGACAGAGCTGCTGCCATGTTAGAAATTAAGACTTGTGATATCAAGGGGGTAGTTTGATTGTATTGGGACTAACTATCTCTTTTTAATTTAGGGGAAGTTTTGGAGTTAGATTATTGAAAAGTTTTGCTACTTAAAGTATTTGGAAGGTTTGTTAACACCTGCTCATAGAAGGTGGGTTGGACTGGATGGCCTTTAAAGGTCCCTTCCCAAATTCTTCTCTGAGTCCTGAGCAGGACTTCTGCCATTAAAGCCCCCATCAGTTTATGTTCAGAGCACTGCTGGGGGTAGATGTGGCAGATGAATCCCCAGTGTGCTCCGTTGCACTTGGTCTCTTCAGAGACAAAAATTAAGGGCAGTTACCCAGGTGGGTGTTGGACCTTGCTTTTTCTCTGGCCCTGGTCACTGCCTGACTGCCTCTTGAAGCAAACGTAGCTTTGTATGAAATATTTCAGCATCTGCAGTTTGGTTGCTTTGTTGTAAGAGCTGTGATTTCTTGTGAGTTTTTTGCAACTTCCTCTAAACCCTGTGATCAGGTACCGTGTAAGAAATTCCACTCCCTAATTAATCCTAATCAGCAGACTTGTTAATGGACACATTCTTGAAATTTAATGGTTGAACAACCTAACATATTACTGTTAATAAATAAGGGTTTTTCATAGCCCAGAATTCAGATGTGATGAAAGAACTGTGTTTAGCTTTTAAAGTTCTTTTCCATCTTGTCTTTAAGCACAGGCAAATTCTGTGGTTTTGTGTCAGTGTGCTGTTTTCCCTGGCAGCACCACTTCTCCTAAAGGGTAAAAATGCCACTTAAAATGCCAATAAAACAGTATTTATACAGACAAATTGGGTGTAGTAGGAGATAGTGAAAGGACTGGCCACTTTAGGCCAGTAGTTTTGCCTTCTTTCTTCTTCTTTTTTTTTTTTTTTTTGCCTGCAGGACTAAGGTAACTTTCTCTGGCCACTCTTTGCTCAGTTTAACGAGGACACCCCTATGTGCCAAGTGCATATGTGCTGTTATATAATAACAGAGAACTGCCTGCTGAATCTTTGAAGCTGCTGCTTCTCTCCAGAAGTGTGAGTGTGGAGATGGCCCAGCAGGGCAGAGTGACTGCAGGAATGGAAGCTTGGGAAGGAATTTGAGTCCAGTTGCCCTCCCTGCTGTTGGGAGGGGATGGGAATGGGGATTGCTCTCATTTTCCCCTCTGATGCCATGGCTGGGGAATTGTGCCCATTTTGGTTCAGCACTGAGGGACTGAGTGTGGATGGTGCTTCCACACAACAGCTGGCAAGCAGATTCTGGTGTTTCTGCTGTGGCTTCTGGAGTGTGCAGACATGAAGGACAGAGTCATTGCATGGGTTTATTATAAGCTTCTCATTGTTGCCTGTATAAAAAAAAAGGTTATTTCTTACTTGCTGTCAGATTTCAGAAAGCAAGAAAATACTAACACTTCTGAGCTTTCAGTCATAGGAGCTGTTTCTGAAGGAGTGTCAAGCTTACTAAAAAGTCTTACAATAAATTTTGATATCCACTTACTCTTCCAGGACCTGGGAAAATGGGAGAAAGACAGTTTTTCACATAAATGTAATATAGTTTGGGCATTTTTGTTTATATGATCTGCTGGGATGGGTGAAGCAATTGGGTTAGTGAAAGCAGATAAAGGATTAGATAAAGACAGCATTCTTGTCCTGCACAAGAACAGCAGTAAGCTCAGCTCTCTTGTCTGTTTATCAGCAGAAATTGGCCTAATTTGCAGCAAAAGGAGTGCAAGCAAAAGATTTCTAAGCATGTAGATAGTGTATTTTCCTAATAAGCTAGAGATATTCCAGAATTTCCTTCTTCTGTCTCTGGAGCAGGTTAAACAAGTACCCCTTCAGGGCTGTTGGGCAGGTCAGCAGTAAATGTGCAGAATGTTGGATAAGGTCTGGGACTTCACCAAACCATTCTTTCCAGGGATCATTTCAGAGAGATTGGTGTGCAGCCACTTCTGTGAATCCCTCTTTTCTTCCTTACCCATGGAACAATTGGAACAACGGCCCCTAAATCTGTACAATATTAGTGAGTATGGAATGACCTCTTTGCTGACTTCAAAACTGTGAAGTATTTATGTATGAAGTTCTGCAGCTGAGAAGGCTGTTGTGACATCATTTATGCAGAGATAAAACCTGTCTGTGGCCAAAACTTCTGTAACATCTGGTATCATTTATTGCATCTATTTCACTTTTTTTCATACATCTTAAATGTTTAAGCACAATAGAATTAAAACATTCTAAGATACTAATATGTTTTGTAGTTTTTAAAATGCAAATGTGCAGAATCTTAACAGACTACAGCTACAACTGCCTCAGAGTAGCCATTTTTAATTTTTTCACTTCCCATCATAATTGAATTGACTTCTGCTTATGGGAAAGTTTAACCTCCACTTCAATTAAAGCATCCGTTTGGAGTGGTGTTTGTCATGTGCATGGAAGACTAAGTTCTGGAAAAGTTTTCCTGTGTACTGAAACTTTGTTTTGCCAAGCTGAACCTGATGTCAGTTTGGGACTGGAGTGCTTCATTCCAAAGCTTGCTATAAACCAACCATGAGTAACACACAGGGACACAACAGAAAGTCTCTAGGATGGTACCCTACTGTGGGTCTTCCCTTAGAACTCCGGTTTTTTCTCACATATTCGGCATTTCTGCTTCAGTGAATCTGTGGAAAACATTCAAATATGTGGAATTTCAAATCCCACGAAGCTCAAGCCTGTCTTCTTTTGTGAAGCAATGGGGCGGTGTGTGCTCAAGCACAAGGTGAGCTGTGCTGTGAGGTGCAGTGTGAGCTGCCTTACATAGAGGATCTGTGTTTGTTGGACAGGTTCACTCCAGAATGATGAATATGGAGTTGTTTTTACTTTGCACTTATAAGATGTCACCTCTAATTGAACTTCCAGTACCTTCTGGAACATCTGGATGAAGTTACTAGGAGAGGGGAAAGCTGTTAAATATGAATATGGAGCAGCTGTTGGAGTGCTGACGGGGTTTTTTCTCCACCTGGCTGGTTTTCCAAATGGTTCAGGTGGGCAGAATTTCAGCAGCTGTTTTTGTTGTTTGGTCAGTTTAAAATGCTGATTTCTGAAATCAGATCCAGTCATGAAATAGATCTCCAGTTTGATGAAGCAATTGCTTCACCTGCTGGAAAGTTCTTACCGGAGCTGACAGAATTTTTTTATTGTTTTGGAGACTGATGAGCTCTGTCCTTGCCTGACTGCTGCTTCTCACAGCTGGCTTTGGAGAGATCCTTTTTCTTGCAAACAGCTGTTCACATTACAGCTCCTCCCCATGGCCTTGGATGGTTGCTTTCTGTCTTGCTCAGACAGTTCTAATGCCAGTCAAGCCTTAGAACAGAAGTCCTCATCTGTGCAGCATTTGGGTAAGGATGGCCACTGAGTGGAGTTACAAGTTACTTAAGGATTGCCTGGAAGCCCTGGAAGGGCCAGGAGTCAGTCTGGGACACTGGTCTGAAGTGGCCACGTGGAAAAACAGAAACAAAGTCCCAGATGGCTGTGGTTTATGTTCTGAATCTGGGTGAGGGTACAAGTCAGAGCATTGCTGAGGGCTGCTGGTGTGGCCCACACGCTGTGCTGGCTCTGTGTGCCCAGAGCAGGTGTGGTGCAGAGCACGTTCTGTCTGCTCCAGAGTGTGCTTTAAAGCTTTAGGGGGATCCTTCTCAAACAAGTGAGCTGCCTGGGTTAATAGATAAAAGGTTTGCTTGATTTCCCTTAAATACAGGCAAAACAATGTATAGACTCTAGGAATTCTGGGGTTTGACTGTTTTGTTACTACTTTTGTTTTCCTCTGGTGCTCATGAACCAGCCAAAGTAGGAAAGAGGTTTTTTTTAGTTGAGTCTACCCTGAAAGAATCCCTGGACCAGTTTTGCTTAAACTTGTTGCACATAATAAAGTCATTATGGGAATGACCCATGCCAGGTACTCCCACAAAAGGGCTGCAACCCACAGAGGAAAAATGTCAGAGCACAGGAAAAGCGTGAGAAGGAAGGTGCAGCAGAGAGAAGCCACTGCTCCTGCAACAACACCTGCCCCAAGAAGCTTCTGGCTGCCCCCACCTCACTGAAGAGACTGGCTGACACTTGCTGGGGTAACAAGGGAGCAGAGCAGGGCCTGGAGTTGACCCTGGGAAACTTGGAGGTAAGGTATGTTAAGGTTTTTCAACTTTTCCCTCAAAATAATAAATTGAATTCCCTGATCTGTGTCTGTTTAGCCCCCAACAGTACTTGGTAAGTGATTTCCCCATCTGTATTCTGACCAATGAGTTCTTGCACTTTCTCCTCCAGTTTTCTCTCCTGTCCTGCTGGGGGGTGAAGCAGCTGGGCAGATGTGTGGCTGCCAGCCAGGGCCAGCTCCCATCCTTGACAGCTGGGGCAGCAGGGCCTGGCCATGGTCCCTGTGCTGCTTCTGTGGGAGGCTGTGTCAGCTCACAGCCCCAGCTGAGCACCTCCTGTCTGCAGCTGAAGCATCCTCGCTGCCCTCTCATTCTGATACCTGTTCTGTGCATGTGGATTGTGGGCTCCAAATCCAGAAGCTCTGTTGTACACAGATGAATTTGAAGTACTCTTTAAAAATACCATTTTTACAGCATAGCACCATGGTGATAAAATGAGTGGTACCAGTTGTGAGGGTTGCTTTAGTCTCTCCCTTTTGACACACTCTGCCATACATCAAATGATTCAAGAGATCTTGATTCAGATGTTTCGGTATTGGGCTTGTGCATCTCCTTCCTTGTAATTAAAAACATCAAATGAAGTAAGAATGGCCACATTTCTTGTGAACAGATAGGTTGCAGGGCATGCAGTGTTTTTCTTCCACTTGTTATCCTCTAGAAATCCTGATGCACAGGGATGTGAGGGACAGGAATTTGCCACCTGCCCTGAGGACTTGCCTTGATTGAGAACCAGGACCTATGTCCTGGCCATGGTTTTCCAGGGTGATGGGCAAGAAAATCTCATTGGAAATCACTGGTTCTGAATTTAATTCCAGGGCAGTTCACTCCAAATGGTTCCAATTTCAGTGACCTCCAAGTGCAGCTAGCATCATTTTCTGTGTTGTTCTTGATACCCTGCCTGCTATTGAGGATAAAATTCACTTCTTGACCAGGCCTACACAAGATCCAAACTCTGGAATGCTATAGTAAGGGTAATTTGGACTTCAAGGGCCAGCACAAGGCCATTGCTTTTAGGAGTGTTTTTACTCATAACAGTTTCAGTATGCCTTTTCACACTTTATTTCATAAATACGTTCCCTATGAATAATTTACCAATTATTTTTCTGCTTATAGTCACTGGACAAATGATTGTAGAGTTAAAGCATCTGCTGCTTTATACTTTGATCTGTTTTACTTGCTGTGTAATATGAAGCAATTTATCTGCAATTTCATTTTGAATTAATACAATATTTCTGACAAATGCCTTATGGAGTTAGCTGAGCATGGAACAGGAATTTACACACTTATGAAATATCTGACCTATCAGTAGTAGCTTAAAAATATATTTCCTATATATGTTCTGACAGACCATAGTAAAATGGAACTGGCACTGTTGCAAAAACGGCATCAAAATGATACACAAATATGGGAGGTTTGTGTAATGTTTTTAAAGCAAACAAAAAAGCAACATGGTAAAGTGCTGTGAAATGGCCTATTCAAATTATTGGTGAGACTTTTTGCTGATGTTTTAGATTGTTTTGGTGCATTTGTTCAAGTTAGGTGAACACAGAAGCAATTCCAAAAACTTCTTACTTCCTTGTCTTCACCTTGTCCCTATGACCTAGTTTGCAGTAATACAGTATATAAAGTTTTCATTATTGTTTATCTCAGTGCAGTTTATACCCAAAGCCCTACTTTGCTTTCCAGGAAAGCCACAGCCCCTCTCCAGAGCTCCTCACCTGAAAAGAGGCTGCAGATGAGTGACAGAGGAGCTGGTGAGTTCTGTCAGGTGAGGCTCATAAAGGAGATCTCAGTGTGGAATCAGCTAAATCCACTCAGGAAATGGGGCCGTCACCTGAGCCCTGGGTGTTTGTTCTGTGACTGTGAGCAGCAGCTGCAGCTCCCAGCCCCATGGGGCTTTAGCTGAGGCCTTTTTGGGAGCACACTTGCACACCTTGCAGAACAGGTGGCCAAAGCACCGGTGCCCCTCTCCACCCACTGCTTTTTTCCCCCCCGCAGGAAGCTCCTGAGCTGCTCAGCACCTGGCAGAGTCGAGACTTTGGAGTTTATGTCAGACTGGAGAGCTGCTCTCCCCTGCTCGTGGGATGCTGCCTGAATCAGGAGGGGATGGAATTCCTGCATACAGGTCAATGGCAGGGACTGGCCCCTGCCCCAGTGTCAGATCTGACAGGTGCAGTCAGGATAACGCTGGAGTGACTCGAGCTGTGCCCTGTCCCAGCAGGCACAGGACCAGAGGGAAATGTTCCCTGGCACAGGTGGGAATGGCACATGTCCCAGGAGGGCTCCTGAGCCTTGCCCAGGTGGAAGGGCAGTCAGTTGACCACCATGTAGGAACAGCACATCGGAGAGGTTTGGCTGGTTGTGTCAGGAGGAAGTTGCACAGTCAGATGTATTTACACTCGACTGGACTTATCCTCTGACTGTTTTATTTTCCTCTGGCTGAGCCTGGAATGTCTGTCTTTCCTGCTTTTTGAGTTTGTGTATCCAGCATTTAAATTGGCTGATCAGTCTGTTGTACTCGTGATGGTTTCAGAGGGAGTTTGCTTTGAATGAGGACCCTTGGATGAGGATTGCAGTTTCCTTGAAAATCCTTTTGCTGGGGGCACCTCTGTGAACACAAATTGAAATGAAAAGTGCTGGAAAAAGCATTTGATTTTATCCTAGTAAAATGTAGCTTACTTAAGTGGTAAAAGGAGCATTGAACATGATGGATCCTCCATTTGCGATCTGTGTTTTCAGATGTTTCCCCATGATACAGAACCATTGAATAGTTCTGGTTTTACAGATGAATGAAGGAGGGACACATGTGTTTTCATTTTTTCAAAAGGTAATTAGTGCTTTAGGATATGAACATTTTTACAATCAGTGCTTTAAAAAATAAAAAGGACCTTCAGAGTTGTCATTCCATAAGGACCTTAATGGTGATGGTTCTTTTATTTTTGTGGTGTATTTACAAATTAAGAAGCAAAAAATGAACACAGTTTAATGTCCTAACACTTCTTATATTCATCACTCAGATAAGTTCACCCATTTTATCACCATGTCACTGTTTCTTTGCAATTAATATTAGAAATTGCTTTGTTTATTTGGCAACTTGGAATAGAGTTTAATAATTTAATGTAACTGCTCCTAGAAATTAATTGTAAATATAAATACAGGGTTTTACAGATTTTTTATCTCAGCTAATTAATTTTCTTACATAATCTGCTGTTAAATGGATTTGCAGCTTTTTGTTGCAAATGTAAGCTAAATTAACAGTTCTTTCAGAGGCTGGTTCAGTACTGCAGTGGTAAAATACTTTGATCTTCATTGTTTTTATTATTAGATTATATTTTAACAATTTCATTTTCCCCTTCCCTCAGAAAGAGCAAGTGCAAGGTTTCTTCAGCTTGGGAAATTCAGCTACAGGGCTCTGACATTTGTACGTCTGCACATTTCTATCAGTATGGATAAATATTTATAATATGCCATGTAAATGCACATATTTTTCCTGCTGTAAATGCCATTTCTAACAGGAAATCCATTCTCTTGCACACCAGATATGGCATTATGGCATCCTTGCTCTTCCCAGCTTGACTCAATCCTCCAAGCTCACCTTGTTCCCTGTGCATTACAGCAGTGGACTCCAATGGGACAGAGTTTAGTCTTTCCTTAATTAATTATTTTACACAAGATTTTACTGCCTGTGGATGTGTGCACATGGGTGGATGAGGCTCAGCAGATCCCTCATCTTTGTCTCATTTTTTCACTCCAGCAAAGACAACAGTGCTGCACGCTTTCACACAGATTCAGGCACGAGCTGCTGTTTGAACCTTCAGCATGTTGCGCATCCTCCTGCAAGCTTCTCTCTGTAGCTGCCTGCTTTGGTTTGCTTCTTAGCCATGCTTCAGGCATACCTGGCATCTACTGATTTTTTTTCTTTGCTCTTGTCCTTCTTTAAGAGTCCCTGACAGGGGGGCTGATGCAAACTGCAGCTCAGGCATCACAGTGGTCAGCCAGAAACTGTATTCATTAGCAAAGAACTGACACGTTCCCCGCTGGCCCTGGCACTCGATGAATGGTGCTGATCTGAAATCTTCCAGGCAGCTCCCGGGTGACATAAGGGACTGTCCACCACCCTGGTCACCTGATCCAGTGTGCTGGAAAGAACAGAGACAGCATGGTAACTGTGCAGGAAAAATAGGTAAATGATGTTCATCTGGTTTTTTCCCTACTTGCTTTTAACTGTACTGGTTTTTGTAATCTTAAATTGGGGTAAGATTTTGCTGGAGAAAATCTTAATTTGCTGTGTAATAAATTAATCTCAAAGTCTAGAGCTGGCTCGCTTAACTTTCAGATATTTATTGAACAGAAGGAAGGAGTAGTCTGGGTTGATTTGGAATGATGCAGTTTTCCAAACTGCTGCAAATGTAACTTGAACATGGCATTAAAAAGACCTGGAGATCTAATTCTGAAAAGGTGTCTCTGTACATGAAAATCCCATTGTTTATTATAGACAAGGAGGCAAAACCTTTGTAATTTTAAGAAATGTGCATCTTAAGTCTCTGAGTACGGTATATGTAGCTACAGCCAGGTTCTGCAATTTGGAACTAACCTTTGTCTTGTTTCTGGTGACTTTTCCTCTTTAATGTTTGCCAGACATTGAATAATTCACTTTTCAGAGCTAAAAATTCCTCGAACCTTTCGAATACAAACGCTGGATGAAAGAAACGTATCCACATAATCACGCACCCACTTTCTTACCATCAAGAAAGAGTATCCTATCCAAAGGCTCCTCCAGTTGAGTGGGCAGGGAGGAATGGACTGGTCCTGGCTGTGCAGTGCCACTGCCTGTGCAGGGGCCTCACACACAGCACATCTACTGATGTATGGCTGGATCTCCTCCTCGGCCAGCGGCGCCGTCGGCAGCGGCGCGGCGCTGGACAGCCAGTAGGACTTGTCATTGCGGCTGGCATAGTAACACACCTGGTTGATGTTGCAGTAGGCAAATGGCATGGTACTAAACACAGGCAGGCAGGATCCTGCCAGACCTGAAAATAACAGCAAGGGATTGGTGCTAGTAGACACGAAATAGCAGAATGGATTCATATCACAACAGTGAGGTTTGATCCCAGTGAGGCAGAAGCCTTTATTTTGGGGTTTGCAACCCTTTTTATAAAGTGTTCTAATACAGGTCAGCATGATTGGCCAAAGGAACCACCTCTCTGGTACCATTGGTGGGACAAGAGAAAAACACATTCACAACATGTGTGTGACATTGTTTTGAGAACCAAAACTTATTTGCAAAAACAGTCTTTGAAAGAGAAGTTTCCTAAAAGATTCTCCCTTGGGAACAGATCAGCCACTGACAGGCTGAAAACTCTCAGGTTTAGAAAATCGTGTCCAGAAGCACTGCCAATCATTCCACTTCCTAGGTAAGCTGAAAATTGTATTCTGGCCAGTGTTGCTACAAAGCTATGTATTTTAGGAGGACTTGGGCAATCCACAGCTGTTAAACCTCCCAAGCCCTTTACCAAAACGTCTACATGAAAAACAGACCTATTACCAGTAAATGTCTTCCTTTGACCAGTAATATTTGTGTCAATCTGATATTTAAACATGATGTAGTTTGTCACCATGAGAAACAGTTATGATAACAAATTTCTTAGCTGTGCCAACACTGAAAAATAAATTAGGCAAGAGGTGGTGGTGGTTTAAAGAAGATCAGCTATTTACAAACTCATTAGGAGCAGTGAGAAATTAAATGACAATGCTGATAAATAGAAACATTTTTGTAAAGTATGACAAGCCATTGCTAGCAGTGCATTAAGCTGAAATCTCAGCAGCTGTCCTACTGCCTTCCATAAATGTTTCACAGACTCCCAGAATGAAATGAAAGGATTGAGGGACTTTGCAGAGGCAATCCTGCAAAATTCTCATCAGGCAGACATCAGTGGGAGCCAAGAAGTGACCAGTGCATACTTCTGTGGTGAACTTCTTCCAGTACTGAATTTAAAACAGTTTCATGATGGTCTATTTAGTCAGCAATAATCACTGCACAGAGTTCTGCCTTGAGCTTGGTGTATGAAGTGTTATTTCTGTAATGCCCCCAAACCCAAACACCTTCATTAAAGTTGTGACATTTCTGTACAGAAGCCAATTTGTTTGTCATTGATAATACTCCATTCTAGTACTAATGAAGAATCTGGAGCAGCCCAAGTAGGAAAAATGCCTGCAAAATCACACAGAAGACAAGGATGCTGTTTTCTTTGAATCTTATTTTCACTGCTGTTATGAGGCATTCTGTTAGAAACTGGCTCTCCTGGGGAATGCCAAACACACAATAGTGAAAACATTCTAAAACATCAATGCTATTCTAAAAATAGCTCTTTTTATTGCTCTTTTAAACACTTCTTTTTTGTTCAGCTTATTAGGTCCTTGATCTTTCCTCCTCAGAGACTTCACTGACTCTTGTATAACAAGTCAACAGGAATTTAGGAAAATTTTTCTGTGCAAATTGCCACCAATCACTTCCTCAGGCTGAAAGTCAGGCAGCTTATTTAGACATCTAATTTTAGTCAGAATTGTAGAAGACAGGGAAGACATGACCCAAGGCACCAAAAGGAGCTGTCTCTAGAAGAAATTTGCCTTTGGCTTTTCCAAAAAATACTAGCTTCTGACTGAAAAGCACAGGATTCTGCTGTACACATGATGCATAATTTACCTGTAAAGCTTACTTATACTGCCCAACTGTACTTACCCAACTTAACTAGCTCCTTCCCACACTGTGTCTACAGTAAAAAAGGAGCAGATCCTCCAGGGAGTTATTTCAGAATGGCCAAATGAGATTTCTGACTTAGGAAAATCTCTCCAGTGACTTCAAAGACAGCCTAAAATGAGCTGGGTTAAGTAAAATAAACCACTCATCTCTCCAACTTCAAGTCAAAATTACGTAGAAATACTTTTTCATTCAATTGCAGAGCAAGAGAAAGCCATTTAAAATGGGTGACAATAGGGCAGCATAACCAAGTTCATTATCATCATTGTAAATTAGTTTTGAGTCTGTAGAAAATAAGGAATTGACAGTTCTATAGCTTGCTCCATGTGACTTGTCTTTTCTTGTGTAGATAACACCATATCCCTTAGCTGGAGAGCAAATATGTACAGTACTTACCAAGATCTTGATTATGGGCTTTCTCTTGTCCTTCCAGGTACAGAAGACTATAGCCAGTCCATAACTTGGGCATCCCCTGTGGGCAGAGTGGTTCTCTGTCTGACTGACTGTGAAGGACGAGCAAGAATCCACTTGCAGATCTAATTTGGGGGCCTGGCTGTCCTGGGACACCAGTCTGGCCAGGTGGACCTTGGAAAAAGGTAAAAGAAATTTACTTGTATAACATACAGTAAAACACACCAGCTGTGTTTAAATATTCAATAAGAAGTTCCCAACTGAATATAATACAACTTCAAGGCTGTCATGGGCAATAAAGACACAAGTAGACTTCTGTTATCCTTCTTCTGGGAGAGAAATGAACTAGACTGCCACTGAATGCTTGGCACTTGGCTTTTCTATTGTGCCTCTGTCTTGTGGTGTATGGATTAAGAAATGAACTGAAGTGGGCAATGATTTCCCAGACTTACTCACTAGGATGAACAGAATGTCTGGACTGAATTTGAATGCTTGCAGTAACAGTCTATGCCCCTTGCTCACATATGCGTTAAACCCTTAATGTATGAGAGAGCAGTCACAGTTAAAATACAACTTTGATTACTGCCCAACAGTTGCCCCATTAGCCCTGGCTCAGAGATGCAGGCCTACTGATATGTGCTGTCTGAGCATGGGTGCTTAATTGCCTTTCTGCTTAATAATGGATACTGAGATAAATTTTCCTCCAACAGGTCTGGTTATGAAATCATTCCCAAATGGCACTGCCAATGCTTGAACTGAGAGGGGGCAAGAGGTGTCATGGAATCTCAGGCTAGAGGTGGATGTATCCATGTAGGAACTCGGGGAGCAGAGTGAAAACTCAGTCTGTGCACCATCTCACACATCTCCCCCCCACAAAGTCACGCTCCATTCTTACCTTGTGGCCCAGCATATCCTTGCTCTCCTCGGCTCCCTTGGTCACCTGGTGGTCCAGGTGCCCCAGGTAACCCATCTTGACCTGGCAGGCCACACGATCCTTCTTCACCTTTTATGCCTAGATAAATACAAACTATGTGCTTTTCCTTCATGGGGCTGCATTTAAGGTTCTGCATTGTCCAAACACGCATTTCTCACAAGCAAAATGGACACAGGACAGGGAGGAAACTGCTTCTGCTGGGAATTCTCTTCACCACCTATTCACCCTGTGACCACAGCAGTAGCTCAGAGGCAGGACTAAGGAACAGCAGCTCCTGATAAGGTTTTCCATCCTCTCCAGAGATCTTGTGTGATTTGCAGTTGAAATCAAAGCACTCCCCAACAAACGTTATCCTGCAAGCCTTGTGCAGAATTGCCATCAGGATCTGTACCATGGAACGAGCTGTAACTCCTCCTGAGGCAAGCCAGGCTGGCAGCTTTGAGAACCCCATTCAGCAAAGTCTTAGAACACATAGTGAACTCTCTTTGAAGCAATGAACACATTGGAGTACTTAGAGAGAACATGCTGGGACTGGGATTGCAGAACTGGGCATTTTTAGGCTCCCGATAGCCTCATCTGCATTTCTCACATGACCATGCATTTTCTACATTAGCAGGGAAAGTGTGGCTGTGACAGTAAAAGATACATCTCACGTAGGGTGCAGATAATGATGGGCCTGTTCACTGGCTACCTAAAACAGAATCTGAATTGAACAACATAACACTTATCAGGTATTGTTGCACTTAGAAGTGGTTTTCCCCTTTTGATAAAAACCACTTTTCAGATGAGGGTGTTTCTTTAGCACCCACCACAGTTGTTTCTCAGTAATGGTGTTTCATTCTTTGCAGACTTTGCTATTTAATCTGCAGACTAAGTAATTCAAGATTGTCTCACAACATGCAAACTTCCCCTTGTTACTTTTTACTACAAAAGACTGAACCAGTCAAAAAAATTAACAGCTTTTCTATGTTGGTTGCAAAGTTACTCTGCCAAAGCTTAAGCACATTGAGGGGTTTTAATAAAATCCATTGCTTTTGCCAGTAAAACTTCCAGTTTGCCTTCCAAGCCAGGAAAAAATTGGATTCTCCTATCTTAATGAAGCAAAAAGCATTACTATTTCTTTATTTCTTTCATAAAACCAGTGCAAATATGTATATCACTGTATCACTTGGTTTTACAGAAACCCTTAATGATGTATATAATGGAAACACAGCTGTGTAACCCCAGAAACCCTTTTTAGCTGGCAAATCAACTAAGATACCTAAAACTAGAGAGTTAACTGAAAATGGCATTGTTTCCTTTCCTGATGGGAATGACTGCTGCAGAGAATCTCCTGGGAGACAATCAGGGATTTTTTTTCTCCGGACACACTGGATATCCAGAGCAGCCAACACAACAAACTTTGGTTTCCCAAGTAGGAAATACCTAAAACCACACAAGAGATTCCACCATTTAAGCTGAAGACACTTTGCAATACAGCCTATGCTGTGTTTCTATGAAGGTGGCCTCTCTTTTGGAGTCACCAGTTCACCAGAATCACCCTTATTTTCTTTTCATCTGTCAGAAGAACATTTCAGTATTTCATAATTTCTTTTTAAGACCTCTTTGGTCAGTTTTCTTTGGTGGTAACTTTTTCATGTTCTAACAGATAAAGACCTCTATTGTAGCCACTTCTCTGACTTCAGTGTCCTTTTAGGACTTGGGTTAGCAGAGCTTTGGGATTCATTATTGCTAGATTTTAAAGCATGCATTATTTTAAATAGGTCTAAACCACAGGGGTGGCTTGAGGCATTGCTTTATAATTTGGTGGGGAAAAAGGAAAAATACCACTTGAAAAACTTTTTTTTCAACAGTGCTGTATGCTTTTGCCCTGCCTGGACTAGGAAATGGGAATGCAGTGCAGGCAGACTCAAACAGCCTTGTTCAGCTACATTTATCCATCATCCTCAGCATTAACCAGCCTACTATGTGTTCCTGGAGACTGTTAGTAAGTGTTTAAGGAGAAGAGAGAGGGTAAAACACAGAGAAGTAGCTCTGACACTGACCCTTTTCAGCTTGCTGTCTAAATGGCTGAGAAGAACATCCAAGCTTTCAAAACATGACCTTACCTTGGGGTCCAGGGGGACCTCTTGGCCCTGGTAATCCTGGAGAGCCATCCTCTCCTCTTTGCCCTGCTTCCCCAGGAGGCCCTGGGATTGTAGGGCACGAATCATCTACTTTTCCTGGTTCACCAGGGTCACCTGGAATGTGTAATGGGAAAGTTAATTGCAATGGCTAATAAGTCCCATTCAAAAAGTCAACATAAATTTTAGCTGACTTGGGTGTTCAAGAGTTTAATTTAAATATTTAAAAATCTTGAATTATTGAGTCCTACTGTTTTGAATTTTATTCTTAGTCTTTTAGCACAGTATTAACAATGTGGTAAGCCAGTGTTAGCAAGTGTATGTGAGCTGGTCTGTGATCTTTGCCCAGGTGGGCAGGAAGGCCACTGGCATCCTGGCCTGTACCAGTGATAGTGTGGCCAGCAGGACCAGGGCAGTGACTCTTCCCCTGTGCTCAGCACTGATGAGGCTGCACCTTGAATCCTGTGTTCAGTTTTGGGCTTCTCACTACCACAGAGACATGGAGGAGCTGGAATGTGTCCAGAGAGAGGCAACGGAGCTGGGAAGGGTCTGGAGCACAAGTCTGGTGAGGAGCAGCTCAGGGAACTGAGGGTATTTAATCTGGAGGACGGTCAGGAGAGACCCTGTTGCCCTATTACAGTTATTTGAAAGGAGCTTGTAGAGAGGCTCTTCTCCCAAGTAACAAGAGGAAATGGCCTTAAGTTTCTTCAAGGGAGACTTATATTGGATATAAGGAAATATGTCTTCATGGGAAGGGTTGTCAAGCCCTGGAACAGGCTGCCCAGGGAAGTGATGGTGTCACCATCTCTGGAGGTATTGAAAAGATGTGTAGGCGTGGCCTTGCCAGTGCTGGGTTAATGGTGAGATTTGATATCTTGAAGGTCTTTTCCAACTTAAATCAATGATTCTATGTTTCACATATTTGATATACAGCTTCAGTGTTGATGTACTCTAAAGTGATTTGAGTTAAAGTCCGCCTACCCAGCTTCAGTGCAAACACCTTAGCACATGGAAAATTTTGCAGTATTTTGCTTCTGTAAAACCATCAACAGGCAGGCCAGAAAAGCTAGCCTATAATAGCCATATGAAGTAATTATAATGCATAATAAGAAAACCCCCAAATAGTCACATTTTATATACTGAAAGTTACTGGCAGCTTTTGCCTGTTTGCATTTTGGATCAGCATTTAGTCACATGGAGTTCAGCGTTTGTAGTAATCCAGTGTTAGGATTCAAGCTTTTGCTACAATTTTGGTTAGGAAGCATCTTGTGTGAAAACAAAAAAAAAAAAACCAAATAAGAACTAGAAACAAATGTTTCACAAGTCTAATTAACATCCTAGCATGAGAGTTCTCAGCAGAGCATTCTCATGACATTGGTGCTGTTTATGTGAAATATGTATTAGAACTATCTTCTGCTGGCAGTACCTACTATTCCTAGAAACCACGCCAAGGATACCTTCTAATAAGAGCTGAATGTTTCTATACATAAGGGAGCTCTCATGAAAACAATAATCAAAAGTCATGAACTTACCTATGAAACCTGAAGTATTTGAAAAATGGAAAGCAGATTGTAGCCATTGAGGTGCAGGTGGAAGCAAGGTTCAGGCATGTAAATTAAAGAATGGAATGAGAACTGAAATCACTTACGTGAGGTGACATTAGAAACAAATAGTTCAGAAATTTTTAATCAAATGAGAAATCATTTGAGTTGGCAACTGCAGGGGTCTTTTTTTTCTGAGATTGTTTAAATTATTTGCATGCAAGATAACATTAGTATGATTATATATGAATATAAGGATCACAGTCACAGCTGAATGACAATAAGCAAGAGGTTTGTAAGTACCTGTGGGACCTCTGGGACCAGGTCTTCCTGGAAAACCCTGGTCTCCTGGTTGTCCTAAAGCACCAGGTGGACCCTGTGGGCCATGGACTCCCATAGGACCTGGAAATAAAACCACACAAAATTAAAATGCAGTCTGGATCCTTAAGTAACAAAAAATGCTTGGGAATCCTCAACTCTGTTGTGCCACAGAAAAAAATACACATTTCTTCTTTCCCTGGGCTGGATCTAACTTAAAATTTATGCCTTTTCTTTTTATAGAGATTGGAAGTGATTGGTGTGGATGGGATTTCTCTACAGTGTGTGAAAGGAGCAGAGTATGTAGATTTCTGTTTTCAAACTAAAGAATCTGTTGAAAGCCCCAAGCTATTAATATGGGGCAGATGTGAGATTCCGTTAGTTCAGACACATCTGCATTTCCCATAGTTTCTCAGAACCCCTGAAGAGGAATCATGGTTTGCTTATCTGGCCAACTCCAATGTTTTAGTGCCTTATTCTGAGAGTGGCAGAGGTGTGTTCCAACAAGCTGTTGTGAAGCAGTGCATGTGAATCTGCCTCTACTCTGACCTTCTACCCCAACCCCATAGTGTCTGCAGGTAACCAGGCAGAGCTGTGCAATGCCCAGCCTCCACCCCTTCTGCCCAGCTCCATCTCCAATGGCACCCCCGGGCACAAGGCTTGGCCACAGGGGCTGGCCATAAGTGCACACAGAACTTAAAAACATCTCTGACCATACCCTTTGGGCCTTCTCTTCCTTGGCTCCCTGGAGGGCCTCTGGCTCCCTGTGGTCCTCGTGGCCCAGGATTACCTGGTGCCCCTCGAATGCCGACATCACCTGGATCTCCTCGCACAAAGATAGTCTCTCCAGGAGGACCAGGATTCCCAGGATCACCTATGGAAAAGAACTTTATTTTTAATCTATGCACAAAGCACAAGCATCTAAAAATAGCCATGTTCTGCTGGTGGGTTTTTTTAAATTTTACTCTAGTGTGGGTTTTTTGGGGGAGGGTTTTTTTCTCTAGGATGTAGGACATCCCTTGCATTTTTCTGGAAATACAAGTGCTAGACTTTGTCCAAGAAAGACAGTGATAGGAATAGTTCCCAAAGTTATTTAACTTCTGTGCAAGCAGAAGAGGCAGCAAGTTACTGGTACATTCATTGAAACATTGTTTCTCTGTATTTATATCTTACAGATATATTACTGTGTTGCTTAACCTGGAGACAGGCATTTTGTCCTTGCTCTGGTTATCTACTTAGTGTTCACTTCTCTGTGTATTCACTGAGGTAGTGATGGGTTTCTTTATTCTCTGTGCACTTCTCTACATTGTTTCACAGACAGTAACCCTGTTATTCCTAGTTGTCCCAGGGATTTTGAAAAGATAGAAGTTGGTATTTTTAGTTTTAATACCTCTGATGCCGTCTAAACCAGGTAATCCTTGATCACCTGGAGGACCAGGGGAAGCACTATCAGGAGATCTTCCCATAGGTCCAGCGGGCCCAACAGGTCCTCTTCTACCTAAGGGATTACATAAAAAAAAATCCGAGTTTTTTTAGATTACAGACAGAATTTAGTAACTAAAAGAATGCTGACATGAGAAGTCATGGAGGTAATATATGCTCCCACTTGTATATCAAACATACCAGTCCCCAGACCAATGAGCCATCCTGTCAAAGTGAAAATATTCCTTATATTTTTAAATTTTGAATTTTCCCATAAAATCTATGTAACCTAAAGAATACATCATCACATGTTGGCACATTGGCATGGATAACCACATTTTCCTGAATTCCAGCAACGGGAGAAATGGTAACAGTGTGAGTGGGGATTATGAAATGATTCTGCCTGGGGCAGGATAAGTATTCACAGATTGTTCCTAGCAAAATTGAGTTACACTGATTCCTGAAAACCTCACTGAACAAGATGAATTTATTAGCCTTGAATGCATTTTTTCTGCCTAATCTTTAATCTGGATTTTTACACAATAAGACATGTATGCCCTTTCTTGTGACATGCAGAGTTGCAGGTTACCATCCTCTGCACACTTTTGAACAGTTGTAGCTTGTTAACATGTGGGTTGCATTCTGTTGCCTTCTCTTTTCTACAAAAAACCAAATCTAGTTTCTTCAGTCTTGCTTTTGACCCCATCCTTCCATTTTCTTTCTGTGAGTTTTCTCTTATTTGTCAAAGTTGCTCACAACCATCAGAGACCTTGCCTATCCCAACAACACCCAACAGTGTTAATGCATCTCAGAATTAAACTTTCGCTTTTTTCCTCAACAGCAGCATTCTGTTGGCTCTTCCAGTTCACAAACTAGTAACCAAACCAAGAAAAATGATTATATATTCATCTTAGAATTCTAATTCACCTCACCAGATTTCTGCTATTTTTCTTCCATCTGTTATGTGACTGTGGCAAGGTCTGGCAGCATAAAGCTGATGTCACTTGTAATCACAGAATTGCTGAGGCTTAAGTGGGCCTCTGGAGACTTCCTAGACTAACCCTGCCCTCAAAGCAGGATCAGCTGGAGCAGGTTGCCTCAGGCTCTGTCCAGCAGGAGTTTGAGTATCTCCAATGACAGATATTTCTCAACTTCTCCAGGCAACCTGTTTCCATGTTCAATTCCCTTCACAGGAAAAATAAAATTTTTCCTTATATTTAAGTATAATGTCCTGTATGTCAGTTTGTGCCCATTCCCTCTTGTCCTGTCACTGGATATCACTATGAAGGAACTGTCTCCAGGTCGTTTCCCATCAGGTACTTCCACACATTAATAAACTCCTCTTGAGCCTTCTCTTCTGGAGCCAAAGCAATTCCCCCTCTCTCAGCCTCTTCTCATAGGACAGATGCTCCAGTCTCTTCACTTTCCCAGTGGCCCTTTCTCAAACACTTGCTTTTTCCAATTTCTGTACTGTTCCTTTATCACCAAGCTCTAAAATAACCATTGCAATCTTGTGAAGCAGTTTTATCTTGCACTTACATCAGAACACTTCATAGATTTTTCTATAGTTCTGGGACTGCCAGATCTGCTGCACTTATTTTCTTCAGGAATTTTTTCCCAAGTGCCAACCCTACTTAGCAGTTGCCTGAATCTATTCAAGTCCATAATTTTCTATTTTCATTCTTTCCTATAACATAAACCAGAAATTCTGGAGTCTCTGTATCTCTGCTTAGGAAACATCAGCATGTTATAATAGAAGTGTTTTTAGGGAAAGAATCTTCTGATTAATGTTCATAATAACCAGTGTAAGAGCCTTTATAAAAAGAAATTAAGTATGAGTTTAATTTCAACTCTGCAGAGCAGCACTTTGGAGAAAACCTTTTCTTACCTGGAAATCCTGGGAATCCCCTTTCTCCAGGGGAGCCTGGAATAGAAATACCAGGCCATCCAGGTTCACCTCTGTCTCCTTTTGGTCCAATTTCTCCTGAGTATCCTGGGGGCCCTGTCTCACTCTGACCTTTATAAGAAAACAATTATGTACATAAAGCTTACAGCAAGTACAAATACAGATGTGCAGAACACAAATACCAGTTGCAGATGTTCTTCCTTGCAAGGGTTGCCTAGTGCTATTTTTCTGGTTCTCTCTTGGAAGCTGGATAGAGTTTTGTTGAATCTGGCCCTAATTCATCACTTTCAAAGAAATTAATCTTTTTGCTTGAATGCTCTTCTTCAGGGGTTATTTTATATGGAGTAATTGTAACTTGAAATGTAAACTGATTGCATGGTTCGAAATTTAATTTTCTATTAACATATATTTGTAATCTTTAGATAGATTATAAGTATTGTTTATTAATAGTGCTTCAAAAGCACCTTTGGAAAGTTGCAAATACATTAGCATGAGTGAAATCAATGTTTCCCTTATGTTTGAGGCACAACTCCCACAGACTTTAAATGGAGCTGGGATTTCACAACTCTCCTTTTAATTTGTTAGTTTTATCTTTCATATATTTTTTTTAAAAAGAGACTTGGCTCTCCTTTGAGTCATCTTCACTGAACTTTTTAATTTTATAAACAGCCTTGAAAAATTCCAACAAAACTATGTGAGTAATAGAAGTTTGAAAGTTTTCCCCACAAGTAACAGCAGGTGTGCCATTAAGCTTACTTTAGATTCTGTTTGAAAGTGTAGTCTGAGCCTTAATGATATCTTCTGGGCAAGGCAAACATCAAAATAACATGCACCTTTCCTTGAAAATTCAGTCATGTAGGAGAAGATTTTCTGTTCCAGTTATTTCTCATCTTTACCTGGAGCTCCTGCAGAACCCTTTTGACCCTTCAGTCCATCCAAGCCATCTAGTCCAGGCAGTCCAGGAAGACCTGAGAGGTTTTACAAAGGTATGACTGGGTACCACAACAATCCTTTACAGTCACAATTAAAAATCAAGCCTTTTTTTAATCTGACAACACATACTGGATCAAGGTGGAGTATTAGCTGAATTTGATTACGGGCAACTGCAGATGGGATCACATTGCAGTGCCATCTTTTTGGAAAGGCAGATGTGAAAAGTTTAAAAATAGCAGTCATAATAAAGTTTCACATCAAAGCAATCAGAAAGCACAATGTTGAACCCTTTAGGTATTTCCAGCCTGCAGCAAGAAGATTATGGGCTAATCTATAGAGAGCCTTGTGTCTGTGGCTGCACTGCTATGGCTACGTGTGGTTGCTACTCCAGAGTTCACTGTGCTGCCTCTTCAGGGCCACTGATGGGGATGCAGACACTACCTAAGATAGCTGTAAAGCCTGAACTCCTTTACAGCTTCTTGTGGATATGATTTTCTGAACCTGAGAGAGAGTTTTCAGCCTGTCAGTGGCTGATTTGTTCCCAAGGGAAAGTCTTTTGAGAAACTTTCTCTTTCAAGGACTGTATTTTGTAAATAGGTTTTGGTTCTCAAAACAATGTCACACACATGTCCTGAATGTGTTTTTCTCTTGTTCCACCAATGGCACCAGAGAGGTGGTTCCTTTGGCCAGTCATGTTAACCTGTATGGGAACACCTGATAAAAAGGGTTACAAACCCCAAAATAAAGGCTTCTGCCTCATTGGGATCAAACCTCACTGTTGTGATTTGAATCCACTCTTCTATTCTGTGTCCTCTAACAACAGCTTGTGTTCAAAATAAAACTTCATTTTAACCCAGCTGCACCAAAAAGAGGCTGAATTTCCACCTGGCTTCTTTTCTCTGGTCCTGCAGATTTCACAGAGAAAACTATGTGTTTTTTGCATCACTCTATTAAAAAAGCTCTTTGAACTGATAAAAATCTTTGAAGACAACAAATCTATAACTGAAACCTCTGGTGACACATGGCAGTATATAAAACAGCTCTGTCACTGGTGATGTTCACTACTCAGCACTGGCTCAGTGTTTGTGGTAGTCAGACATATCTTCTGCTTTATAATTTGTGCTTTTTTGAAAATTGCTAAAACACAGTGAATAAAACCATAGATGGCACTTTTTAATCCATTTTTTAAAAAGTTGAACTAATCTAAGATTGTGTTTGTTTGCAGTCAAGGGTAAAGTTATCTCCATGTCATCAGTACTTTTTAGTTCCTAGGTTGTACAGATAAACTCAAATGTGAGAACAAACACTTCCTCAGTGCAGACAGAAGTCTGTCACTGGGTGATAGCAACAGGTCTGGCAAAACTGGTGAGACATTTGTGACTGGTTTCAAAGAGGTTTCAGAGACAGGAACAGACCTGGGATGCCTCTTGCACCAAAGAGGGACACTGATCATCAGGAGCTGAATGATGCTGTCTGCCTTTCCTGTCTCTGTCCCACTTCTGCTGCTCATATCTGCCTCCTATCCTTCCCCATCAATTCCTCTCCCTGCCCTGCAGGATTCCCAATCCACTTGCAGAGAGTTTTTCCCACAAGTCTGAATTATCTGTGTGTCTGTCTCCTTTCCTCTGGCTCCTTCCTGGCAGGAAGATGAAGATGCAGGCTCTGTGCTGGGTGCTTGTGCTCAATCCCAGCATGTCCTCACCAATCTGCCATGTATCCAGAGCAGGAGAATTTATTGCTCTACTTAAGCACATATGAATGGATATATTTTTTAAAGTTTAGAAACTGGTCAAATTTGGCAAAGACAAATTGCTGTAGGAACAGCAACACAAATACCCTTCATCAACTGCTTCACCTGCCAAATCTAAGTGTCTCTAGACAAAGATGGGTCATCTGAGAATGAAAAAATTAAAAAGCCCTTGAGTTCTCTAGCAGGCCCACCAAAAATTATAAATCATATAGCTTTGTTCTCAGAAACTGTTGAATTCTTTTAGTTAAAATTTAGCAAAGGATGAATTGAAAAAAAAAAATCCAGAGTGTAGCAAACACCAGTCTAGAAAAATATTAAATCCAGAAAAATTGTTTGAAAATCTGCAAAACATTGATAATATAATCTCTGTGTAATCCACTTTATAATATGGGATACTAGTAATCCAACCCACAATAGGTTCTATGACCTCAGTTAACTGTTTTGTAACTTTTCATGACATTCTAACTTTCATTCCTGCTTTCTGTAGTCTTCTTGTGCTTTGGACATGTTCCCATTTTAAAATTTATGTAAAAGTTGCTTTTGGGGAATTTAACAGTGGTATTCTAAAATTATTAAGAACTCCTAACTAATTTTGGCCCCCAGGTCACCATTTAAAACTTTTTTGATCTTTGGCTCATTCAGGCAAGATTGATGGCTTGGTTTTACTTGCTTTCCAGGGAATTTCTGACACATTTGCCAACAATCCATTATAATATCAGCACTTGTAATTCTAGATTTTTGGATTGCTATGGCCCCATATTTCTAGGTACAGCTGAATTGGCTGACCTGAGCATGAACCACTGTTTCTGTGTTGTACAGCCCAATTCAGCTTCTACTCACACAAGTCCTCCTGGTGATGGTCTGAGTATTACTTGCTCCATCAAGGATTACTCATACAAGTAAGGCTTGCCAGCCTAAGCCCTTAACTAGTAAAACTACTGTAATAAAGAAAATGGGATTATGTTTTGATAGATGATGTTTAACTTACTTTTTTTTTTAAAATCTAGTTCTTTAAAATCTAAAAGTTCAGGCACATGTAACTGAGAACCAATGAGACTAATGAGGCTGTGTACTTAGCTATGAATTATCTATTTCATTTCTCATGCTTGCACCAGCACTTGTTGAAAACAGCAGCAAGATCTACATATCCAGTTGAATTGGAGTACAAAAATCAGTCAGTTTTCATTAGTGGGTATAGTTTCAAGGGTATTAATTCTTTTCAGCTATGCTGGCATTGTATAGAATCCTCAGCTTAGCAGGCAACTTGGTCTCTAATGAATTGCCATTTGGGACTGAACTTTTCCTTCTGCAGGACATGTATTAATGTTATATTCCTGTGCAGGACAATACCTTCTGCACAGTATAGTAATGTCTTATGAAAAGAAGGAAAGACCCCATCAATTATGAAGAAGTTTTCAGCAGAAGAGTGCTTTCTTTCTTTTTTGACCCCTTTCAGACATCCCTGCCACCGCAGATCTCTGTCTTTGTTACAGCAAATATTGTTTGCAACACTGAAATGTTCTCTTGCACATTATGTACCAGCAGGGAATCTGTCATGACAGTTTAAATCAGCACTGCTTATTTACTGCAAGCAATCATAAATTGTTTCCATTTTTCATTTGAATTTTCAGTCATTTGTAAGAAACCTTCTCAAATTGTCCTTAAGCTGAATTTGAAAAAGTGGATCTATTGTCCTCTCTAACCATTTTTATAGCCCCAAGTGTTGCTTTAGTGTGGTTTCTGGATATGGGTCACTAATCTTCTTCCTGTTTGGTAACTGGTTATGAGGCACACTATAGCAGACACAGGATACAGAGCTGATAACTTTCTTTATAGAGTATTAATAACTTACAATGTCAATTCTAAGCCAAATAAAGTAGTAAAAGGTAATAATGTTCTCTAACTAAAACAACTGTATAAATGAACTAACATTCAATCTAAACACAGCAATCATTGCAAATAGTGTAAATTAGAATTTGGAGGAAACACTTCTATGTTAAATACTCCAAAATCAGACAAGCAGCATGAAAAACAACAGCAAAACACAACTCAAGTTATTACAAGTTGTTAAAACAAATTTGAAAAACAAAGCTGTCACAGCAGCCTGCTGGGTTTATAGAGTAACAGTGGCACTCCATGGTGAAAATGTAGATCACAGCATAACTGAAGTGAAAGTGAAGCAGCTGAATTACTGCAAACTCCTTTTTCTTTCCTAAAGTTCTGCTATTGGTTACATCAGCTAAGCCAGACTCTGTTTCTACCATCTTCCTTACTCATTTTAGATTGTAGCCCAATTTTCCAAAGTAGCATTTATGATACTTCTCAAAGTTAATGGGAACTGGCTTAAGTCTTCTAGCACTTTAAGAGACCACAGAGTCCAAGTCTGTCACAGGCTTCTTCCATTTTCACTACTGAAAGAGAATTTATGCCTGGTACTGTCAGAGTATCACTACAATGACATTGTATATTCTGTTTACCTTTTCTGCCTTGGAATCCAGGCAACCCTTGCAATCCTGGAGGTCCCAAAATTCCAGGTTTCCCTTTTTCTCCAGGTTCTCCTGGCAGTCCTTGAGGACCTGGAGCTCCTGAGAGTGAAAGAAACCCCTGTGAATATGTAATTATATTAAACTGTTGATTTTTTCCCATGCTATGCAGCAAGTGTGTTAACAGCAGTTCCTGAAAGTGTTTGGGGATGTAGGTAGAATTGATGGGTCTTGCTCTCTGAGACTGGGCAGACAGTTGCTGCTATAGGTACAGAAATAACTTGCAAGGCACCCCTCACATGATCTGTGATTTCTCCAGCCTCCTCACAAAAATGCCTCAGCTGCCTTCTCCTGTTCCATATCTCTTTTGAGCTATTCCATGACATTATTTTTTAAACTTTGGCACTACCTGGTAGTCCAGGTAGCCCTGGATATCCAGGGTCACCCTTGGATCCTGGTCTTCCAGGCTGTCCTTGGATCCCTGGTAAACCCTTCTCCCCTGGAAATCCACGAAGTCCTTAAAGAAAAGATAAAACAACCTATTGCTACAGAATGGCTCAAAATTCACAGGGAGCAGGGCTCCCTCTGCTAACAAAACTTTGAGAAAATAAAATTTCAAGTCCAATTTTGTCTTCAATCAGACAGAGGTACCTGGCAATCCTGGATCTCCTGGAGGCCCTTTCTGACCACGTGTACCAAGCAGAGGAGTTGGGTCACCTCTCTTGCCTGTTGAGGTACAATGACTTCCATTTTATACAAGCATCCTTTCCATCCACAAAACCAAACCTGGACACTTTTGTAAGATCAGGAAAGTCACTAATAGATAAAAAGAGCTATAGAAGGGGCTAAAATTGCTTTGGCACATGCAAATTATGACAGTTCACTTTGATTGCATGTTGATTTGACAAATTTTCCACATCCATAAGAATGGATTTGTACATGGTTTAGGTGGACTTTTTAAGTTCTGTAAAATCTGTCAGGAATTTATCTTCTGAATTACCAATACCTACTTTTAAAGGAACAAGCTGGTAAAAATGATACAGAAATGAAACTTTTGGCACCAGGTAAGTGTAGGCTTTATTATATTCATGTTTTATGGGAAAGAAGACAAAAGTGAAAATAATTTTCTAGCAAGTCTTCACTGTCTATCCCATGTACAATATTTCTCTTTTCAGAGCATGTCTATTTAAACTCATTACCTTTACATCCTTTGGGGCCAGTCAGTCCTGGATATCCAGGGTTTCCTGGTAAGCCAACATCACCCTGATTTTTTTTAAAAAAACAAAATAAAAATGTTTCACATAAGATATGTGCAGCAGGAATTATCTGCAGGAGCATTTGGTTCTCTTAGCAAAACTGTATTTTATGCTTAACAAAAAACATCTTGTCTTTGTTACATGTCTAACACTGGCCACCAACATGAAACTGTAGGTTTGACTTGCTAGTAATTTTGAATTTGTGCTTTCATAGCTTATTCTCATTCTTGGCTCAAACAGTTTAATTTCCCCACAGGTGGCTTGAATAATTTGATTTAAAAGGTACCATAAAATATGTATCCAATATTGTTGTATGTTACCCAAAATTTATTATAAACTAACCAGATATATTGTAATGTCACAACAAAAATGTAGATTTCCCTATTTTTCTTTTTGAATAATGAATAATAAAGCAAAGAAATTAATTAAATTAAACAAACCAAGCAAAAGTATGTCCCTTTGCCAAGAAAATAACTGTGCTTTTTCCTCCATGTAATCTCACTGTCTATTTACCCAGCATACAAGAAGTGAAGAATTATTCCTTGCATGGAATGTTTGTGAGGTTTTGTGTATTTGTTCTTGAGCAACACTGCTTGCCTGGGTTCTGCTTGGGGCAGAGATGACTTGCTTTGTCTTGTCTATTGCCTTGGTCACTTCACACAGCAGGATATGAAGAAGCAGCTACATATTAACTGCATAATTGTGCTGCTGTGTTATTATGACCTCTGTGGCAAGTGGTTTGTCAATCTGTTCTTAAGAGCAATGTTAAAGACTTGATTGTTCATCTGGCTTTTGCCCCCCTATTTAGTGTAGTGGAGCCTGGACTTCAACAACGTGGCAAAGCATTACATCAGAAGAGATAGTTAAAAGAGATCCTTTCCTAACTCCTACCACAGTTCCTGCTACACTGGCTGTCTCTTCTCAGAGGAACATCTAATGGGTAAGTACAATACAAGCACCCTTCATATTTCTTAAGAGGCAGGAGATCCTTAAGATTTCTTAAGAGGAGGCAAAGTCCAGGACACTTTACTACCACTCTGTTTACCTGGTCACCTGGTTCTCCTTGAAAACCTGGAATTCCTTGAAGGCCCTTTGGTCCAGGCAAACCCTGTGATCCTGGAAACCCCATCACTCCAGTGTCACCTTGGTCACCTGGCAGTCCTGGAACACCGTTCTTCCCTGGAAATCCTCGTGTGCCTCTGAAACCAGTATTGCCTTTTTCACCTGAAGTTGATTGCAGAACAAGATAATGACCAATCGAATCAAGCCAGTGTTTGACACTGATTTTCAATATGGCAATGCTTTCACTCTTGGTGTATTGCCTTAGTGATAATCCAAAGAAACTATGCAGCCAGTTTAGGAATCTGTAAACCCAGTATGGTGGCTGGATGTTACTGCAGCCCTCAGTGCACACTGTGAAAACCACCAGTGATTTATGTCAGAGGAATGTGTGTGTATGCAGGGCTTTGTTTTATTAACTTACCTCTTTCACCTCTCAATCCATGCTCACCAGGAAACCCCGGGTCCCCCATTTGTCCTTTCTCAAGACGGAGATTAACGCAGCCACTGTCTCCTGGAGGCCCCCTTTCACCTTGGAACATATGAAATGTAAATATATCCTCATGAGTGATGTGTCCTGAAAATCAGTTTGAGTGGTGGCTTTCCTAATAGAGAAAGACTTCAAACACTTAAGTGGTTCTCAGTTTTTTCAGCAGGCTGACTGCTGACAGAATTTGCAATCCTTCTCTTGCTTTTTTGTTAATTCAGTCCTAACTCAGGCGATGTTAAATCAGAAGAATTAGGAAAGATTGTGATATTATGAGAGACAGCAATTTTGAACTGCCTGTGATTTCACTTTGAAGATGATTATTCTCTTTCCTATAAAAATTAAACAGATTTTTAACACAGTAGTAACAAAACCAAACATAGCAGCAATATAACTACAGAGTGAAGTGGATTTTTACCAACCTTTTATTCCCATATCTCCACATTCTCCACTAGGCCCAGGTAGACCCATTTTTCCTTCTTCACCTTTTAGACCAAAGATTCCCATTGGGCCTTGTATTCCTGGGAGTCCTGGGAATCCCTGGGGTCCTTGAATGCCTTTGCTTCCTGGTAATATGGAATGCTTTATTTACATGTTAATTTTGCTTATACTCTTGCTGTCATATTCTAAGGAATAGTATAAAGCAAAAGGAGGATGTTTAAAAGGACTTAATAAGAAACCAGCAGAACTAGAGAACCAATAGCTGGAGCATGGTTTCATGCCAAGAACCCAAGATTCCACTGAAGCAAATTGCCTTTCCATACCTGCAGTCATCCCCTGGAGATTCAGGCTACCCTTACTCCTAAAGCAGTTATCCCCAACACACCACCAGATCTTGCATGTGGCTGCTGGATTATGGGGGCTTCATTCTGATTCTGTCCCTGCCCTGCAGCTCAGGAGGCTGGTACACAGAGAACACTTGGGCTTGCCATTAAATACTGAGTCAAAGAAGGTTTTAAGTACCTCAGCCTTTTCCTCATGCTTTGTCACTATGCTTCTCCTCCTCTCATTCCCTAAAGGATGGAGATTCTCCTTACCCCTCCTTTTCCTGCTAATGTATTTACAGAATCATTTTTATTGTCTTTTACAGCAGTAGCCAGACTGAGTTCTCATTGCACTTTGGGCCCTTTGATTTTCTCTCCCCATATCCCTAAGACACCACTGTCCTCCTGAGTTGCCTGTCCATTTTTCCAAACTTCATATACTCTCCCTTTTTTCCCGAGTTCAGCTAAAACTTTGTTCAGCCCAGCTGCTCATCTTCTCTGCTGGGTCATCTTTCAGTGCATGGGATGGCCTGTTCCCATTCCTTAAAAATTTCATTCTTGAAGAATACTCAGCCTTCCTAGACTCATTTGCCCCTCAGGACTGCCACACAAGGGAATCTGTTAACCCTAAACATATTCCTCTTGTAATAGCATATTACAACCTATTACTAATAGTCAGAAAATAATATATATAAATATGTCAGTGTTGTAAAACAACTACAGCACCAAGATACATCAAACTATATTCATCTCTCTGTTTTTATCATAAGAGAAAGAAAAAGGGATGGTTCTATGGCTATTGACTCTACCTTGTAGCAGTCTTACTCTTGAAGCTGGAAAGGAAGGTGGGTGCAAACCTTAACAGCAGTAAAAAGGGCTCCCTCCATGAGAGAACTTACAGGTGAGGTGGTCTGCAGGATATTTAACATACCTGTTTCTCCTGGGATGCCAATGGGTCCTTTATTGCCTGGAAGTCCTGGGGGACCTCGTGAGCCTGGAGGACCTGGGAGACCTTGTGAGCCCTGAGAGCCTTTGAGACCTTTGATTCCAGGTGGCCCAGCCAGGCCCCTGTCTCCCCTCTGACCTTTAAAGCCTGGTAAGCCTGAGAAAGAGAGCTTTAATCTATGTATGTAAATGCAGGAAAAAGTTAAGCAATTGTACATAAAAATTAGAAAGTGGTAGATTTGGTATAAATTTTGAGATCATCAAACATGGCAAAATAAGTTGAAACCTTTTTATTACTATGTTGGAGTCCTGGTCCTGCCTAGATTTTTCAATTGGAATGTTTGTTTTCTTGTATTTCTTTAGTGACGGACAGTAGAAGAGTACTGTGAAAAATCCCTACTAATTTGTAAATACTTTTGATAGATATGTCTCCCAGCTCTTCCTAAAGAACACTTCCATTGAAGAATAAGGAAGATAAAAACATCACAAAAATGTCAGCAGCTCAGTTAAGTTACTCAGGACAACAGATAAGAGACAACTCTTTGTTTATTACTTGTAGTGAATCCACTGTGACTTGGCCACTTAAGGAACAGCATGGGAAGGGAATTAGGATACACCTGAGATGCACAGTCTACATTCCTTGAGTTTAAAGAAATGTGCAAAACATAATGTACACCCCCAGTAATGAGCAGCCCCCATGGAAACATTTGTCAAGCCAGCCACAAAAATCATGTGATTTAAACTGGCAGAAAATATGTGCAAAGCTTAGAGATGTGAGGCAACTTGCTAGCTGTTGTGTACCTTGAGGTCCTGGCAGGCCCATGACACCTCTGAGTCCAGGTGGTCCTGGTAAGCCTGGGACACATGGTGAGCCAGGGAAGCCCGGACAGCCTGGTGCTCCTATATCACCTTCTGGGCCTCTAAAACCTTTGGCACCTGGAAATCCTGGGGTGCCAGGTTGTCCTGGAAAAAAACATTATTAGTTCCATTACTCACTGTCCCTCAGAATTCCTAGTTTTAATTCTGAAATGTACACATTTGGTTACTATAGTATCTTACTTATCCTGTAGTTTTTGCATTGTTTGTGAAAAATGATGCTTTTTAGAATTGGCTGTTGTGGAGAACTTCTTTCTTTGAGGAACAAATACAAAATCAGCCCTCATCTGTAGGTACAGAAGATGGTTTCTGATGTGTAGGAGCAGAATAGGAGTACTGGCCTGCACTGGGTGCACAGCACCGGCTCAGTTCTAGGGGTGTTCCCTGCACTGAAGGATGGCTATATCTGCTTAGGGCCAGGCAAAAGGAACACCTGTAAAAGGAAACAGCAATATCCTCTGTGGGCTGGGAAGGATGTGGTGCTGTGGAGACATCACTGCAGCAAACAGCAAAATGTAAATGTGAAAACAGGGAGTACGGTTCACAGTCACCACTATGGATCTTCTCTGAACCAGGAGCACCTTTGCTCAGCTTTTGTCCTTTGAACATATAGAAATGTTTCATAGAAACTGGCCCATACCTTGAAGTCCAGGAATGCCTGGATTACCCCTTGCTCCCTGTGCACCAGGGGGTCCTGGCAGTCCCCTGTTGCCTGGGATTCCTGGAGGGCCATATGTGGTGTCACCTGGAAGACCTTTCTGACCATCTGTGCCAGGTGGGCCTGGAAGGCCATTTTTGCCATCAATTGAAGCTCCTCTTTCACCTTCATCACCAGGATCACCAGCTATGCCTCTAAAGCCTGTTGATATGATTTTTAAATTCAAATAAAGCTTAATTCAGGAGGTGTTCAGGGTTTCTTGCTTTGGTTCCTCCCACCCCAAACTGTGGAATATTGTCCAAATTTAGCCAGATTTAAATTGTCACCTTCCAAAGAAAAATAGCATCATAAATTAAATGTCATGTTTCTTATTTATAGCTAATGATACATGAAGATTGAAGGAGGTAATTCCTGTGGGAAGTGACAGGAGTTTTTTTTGGGGCAGAATGTTTTGACTACTGTCACTTTGTCCAGTTCAGTGCCCTTGCTCTCTGGACACTGAACTATTCATTACAATTCAATTCTACTTTACCCTACCCTACCTTTCCCAGCATGTTTGCATTATAACTTGACCAGCAGCTCTCCCAAATTAGGAAAAGAACAATTCACCTTCTGGCCCAGGGATTCCTGCTCCTGGCCTTCCTCGATGGCCCTTTTGCCCATCAAAGCCATTTGGTCCAGGATGCCCAGGGAGTCCTTTTAAACCCTTTTGTCCTGGGAATAAAAAAGAAATACATAAAAAGGCTATCTGAGCACTAAAATGTGTGATTTAAGGATTTTATCTTTATCCCACACAAATTCATATACCTTGAAGCTGATTTCATCTGCTTCTAACACTCTGGGCAAAAGCCACTGTCCAAGTCATGAACAAATGTGTGGTTGCTGTTTTTCTAAATAAACATGTTCCATATTCTGTTACCAGCAGACTACAAATCACCAGTGTCAATTAGGAAAAATTTTTTCCTACAACATTCTAATGTTCCAGGCCTTGAACTAGGTATTAACCTAGTGAATGCCAGGTGTCAGCTCAAGCACTCTCCTGTGCTATGTCCTGCTTCTGGAATGGTGCAGATGAGCTCAGTACACTCATCCCTGTTCTTTCATGTCTGTATAAATTTTTGCTCCCACCCACAACACTGATGTCAGGGGGCTGTGTAACACCAGCTTGAAAATCCACTATCTCCATTTCTTCTGAATTTGCTGGGATATTTCAGCTGTCTTGGAGGTGATCACAAGCAACATTTTGCCAGTTCCTGGGTGAGTTCTCTGAATTTAAGTTGAATAAGTTGAAGTAATGGTGATAAGTATTGGGATTTTAGGGCTCAATTGCAAGTTTTAGAAATTACAGACTTGCAGCATATCATTGCCTTTCACATCTCTTTCTCCTGGTATCCAGATGTACATACTCTAGGCTTTATCCAACTCCAGCCATATTTTACACTCTCATGCATTTTCATTGAGGCAGGAGAGAATTTGAAGCTACCTTGATTTAATTATTTCCATGGAGGCTGTCTGCACACCTTCTGATGGTGCAAACTGCAGCTGTCTGGCCCTTAATTCTAACAGAGTACATTCCTGTGTATTTGCAGTTCTACTTTTTTTGTTTTGACACACGTAATTTGTTGAAAAATTGGAATAGTGTAGATTTTTAGAATAGCCTCTTTTCTTTAATTAGCAGCTTAAAACTCCATTTCAGTAGATATAAAAAATTCTCCTATGCATAAACATACCTTGAACACCTTTAAAACCTGGGGGACCTGGATTTCCAGGATATGGTGATGTAATGCAGACAGTTTCACCTGCAGCAAGAGGGAGAAGAAACTGGCCTATTTGATTTTGGATTTACTGGAGTCTGAACATTTACTGTAATATTTCTGGGGAACTACCCAACCACATGTGCAAATGTGAAGTGACTGTTTACACACATTGTTATTTCCATATTACTGAAGTTTTGATGGGGAATCTTAAAATATATATTTTTTTGTATTTCCTATGGAACACTGGTAATATTTTGAATTGTTGTATACAGTTGTATTTTTTACAGACATTGGTTTTTTTAATTGTCATGGCAATTTGTTTTACAATACTCTCTATTGCAAGAAAGAAATATCTTAATTTCAATTCTATCTGCAGCTATCAGTGTAGATTTTTTTTGATAAGCATTTTTATAACCAAAAACCTGGCCAAGCTTTAAGTGTAAACTATTTTTTCCTATAAACTAATATTATTTTCAACCTAAATGAATAGCACTATATGTATACACATAGATATACATATAGAATAATACCTTCATATAATATATAATACATATCAAACCATAACAGATGCCACCAAACATCCAACCATGTATTTTGTTATTTCATTCTTAACTTAAACATTCAAAATTACCTTTCTGGCCTTTTGGACCAGGTGGCCCAACATTACCCATATCACCAAAGTCTCCAGGGCTACCTCTGGCTCCTGGAGGCCCAGGAAGCC
Source organism: Anthoscopus minutus (assembly GCA_013399455.1). Lineage (NCBI taxonomy): Eukaryota > Metazoa > Chordata > Aves > Passeriformes > Paridae > Anthoscopus > Anthoscopus minutus. The sequence goes on from VWYI01013333.1 coordinate 272,876, forward strand.
CCAAACCAGGCAATCCCATCTGGCCTTTTACCCCAGGAGGTCCTGGGAGCCCAGGGAATCCTTTCTCACCCGGAATTGCTACTCCAGAATCACCCTGAAATAAAAATTCTTGGTTAGAAGTAACAAGAGCTGATTTCTCTCCTCTGTTTTTTGATTATGAAAAAGCATGTTAGAGAATTATCTGGTGAAACACTTTCATAATGGAAAGACTACATGGGTGACATTAGTGTTTTTAAATATTCAAAGCAAAAGGAACAAAGGGGTTTGTGTTCTTTTGTTTCCTGACCCCATAATATTGGCATACAGTATATGCAGAGATTATAATCAGGAATACCAAAATAAACAGTAATACTTACAAGAAACTGATTTTTTAATGGAGAA
>VWYI01013334.1:0-27458 GCA_013399455.1 Anthoscopus minutus
TTAAAAAGAAAACATCTGTCAAATCTCTTACACTGATTAGTGCTCAAAGTCTCACAGAGCAGAAAAAAAAAAGGTTTGAGAAGTCTGCATCAGTCAACATCTAATTTATAAGGGGAAGTGGAAAAATCGATGGAATTATGGGTGGAATGAATAGCAGGAATGAGAAAATAGACTACAATAAGCAATCAGTGAGCCAGCAGTTAGAAAAGCACATTACACTTCTCTCACCACAATGGTCTGAGGAGGAACTGACCATAGAAGTGCTAGAATGATCAGAAGAGGGTACAGTCCCTTCACATACAAGGTAAATGAGAAAGAAAACACACAATTATTTCTCTCCTGAGCGCATGTAGAAAACAAAGCAAAACAGAGCAGCAGGGAACAAAATAAAAAAGATGCAGAATGGCCTGTGAAAGCCATGATGACCTCAGACTGTGCCTAGCCTCAGAGAGCACCTGCTGTGTGAATTGCTTGGGCTTTTATTAAAACTTCAATTAATGTAAACAGTTGTAATAATGGAACAAAAACTGAAAAATGGTTCTATACAGCCAAGGCACAGTCCAATAATTCTGTTCCCTTTCTCAAGAAAAAGCCAAATAAAAACAATTGCCTGCTTGGAAAGGAAGGGCTGAGGGTGTAGCAAAGCGAAACAAGATGTGCAGGTGGTCAGTCTCTGCATTTGGAGCACACAGGCTCCAAATTCATGTACAGTCTTAAACCACACATGTGACCTAAAATCCACCTCTCACTCTGAGGCAATTTGCTGTTGAAATGCAACTGAACACAGTTGTGTATCCTATGTTCTCATGGTATCCTGCTGCCACAAGTATTTGATGCATTTTGGCATCAGGTACAGATGTCCCAAACTGCAGCAAAGGCACAACCTCTTCTGGAAGGTCCTAAACTGAAGAGGCAGGCAATGCCTCTACACTTCATTCACATTCCTGAATTTATCTCCTTCTCTAGAGATATTCAACTGAGAAAGATCTTCCTGCAGTGACCTCTTCCTTTGTGGTCTTCTGCAAATAAAGCTCTGAAACAGGATGTCAGAGGAGGCATAAATGCCACAGAGGAAACTATGTCACACACGAAACAACTTGAGATGAAAAACCCTCCAATCCCTAAAGCTCCAAGAAAAACATAATCTCCTCTCTGCCATCTCCACAAAATATATGCAAACAAATATATGCAAACAAATCATTTGAGACTTAACCTAACTTTACTCATGAGCACAGGAGGACAAAACCCAGCTAACCAACAATACACATCAGATAACTGCCATATTGTGCTGTCCAGCAGTGGAAGGTGATCAAGAGAAAAATCTGTGACAATTTCAAGCAATCCATAACACGTCTGAGCATTTTTTTAGGTTTTATTTTTCCCAAAAATATAAATAGTAGCTGTTGGTTGCAAAGCCTAGTTATGAAAAAAATTTATCTTTTCAATTCATCATCTAAACAAATTAATTCAAGGCAGGAAAGTAATTAAAACACAAAATTAAAACAGAGACAATATACTTTGTTTTCACAGCCCCCAGTGTGGTTTGGATTTAAGTTCACATGGGCTTATGCTGGCATGATCAAAGGAAAAAATATTATAATTAAAAGTGTGCATCAAATCATAAAGTTCACACAACTGGGAATAGCACTGCTCAATTTATGTGTTGCCCCAAATAAAACATTCAATAGAAAACATGATCAGAAATCAGCCATGCCACAAAAATGTAAGACATAAGTATTTTATTTCACTATGGCTTCTGCCCCAATTCATTAGGTCCTTTAATTAAGGAAAAAACCCCAAAACAACAAACTAAAAAAAACAGTTGCAGTATCTTTAATAACCATATAAATTAAATTGGAGCTTAAACTCATTTTGTTGATTTAGAGGCCAAGCAGGCTCATGAAGCTGTCTTTTTGTGTCCACATTGTCCACATGTCTGTGGAGGAAGTGCCTCCACTTACAATCCTGCAGGCAGTTTTTGGAGAAAATCAAGATGAATGTCATAGTGCTTGGCAGTGGCAGCCTTTCCAGAGCCCAGGAAGGCAGGAGAGCTTCCTTAGGGCCTTAGGGTGGGAGGCAGCCTTGCTGTAGACCAAGAGTGGTGCTTCTTGCTTCAGAGGGTTCTCAGCATAGGAAAGAAAAGATCATCTCTGTTTCCCCCCACAGCCAGGCACATACTGAGAAGAAGAAAAGAAAAGCCTAAGAAAGAGCCCAAACCTACCAGAATACAATGTGCTTTCTATGATATTCATATTTTTACTGTTTATTCCATGTATGCATTGCAAGTTCATAATTCAAGTGATAAATCTCAAACCTTAAGAGAAGCCACTTGGATCAGTGTCAACCCATCTCTCTCTTACAACCAACCACACTTCAATTAAGAAGATGATTTGACATCCAAGAACTTTCACTGGGATTTATGTGCACAAAATTAATCTTATAATGGTGCAAGTGCGCCATTTTGTAACTTCCTGTGTTAATTAGGATCACTCTTTTATAAAATTAGCAGGTTTTTACATGGCTTAACACTTGCCCTTCCCAACACTTCAGGGTGATATATTCCTTTGCTAGTCCTTCTAAGTCAGCCATACTGGAAAACCGAACAGCCAAACTAGAAAATTATCTTAGGGCAACAATACTGTTAAATATTCTGAGTGCCATCCCTTAGATGTACTTCAAAATTCCATAAACACACATATGCATTCTTCTGCAATGATTGACCAAAACCATTAAGGATTAAATTTTCCTTCTAAACTTTTCCCAAGATTAATTTTAGATCAGTAAACATAAATATCAGCTGAGCCTAATTCTGAAGTTTCTATTGCATTTTTACATCCAGGATTTGGGCTTGCCAATCACATGTTTCAATTGGATTGTAAATGTGCTTAATTTAGCCTGATGTTATACAGAGAGAGCTGTGAGTAAATTGAAAGATTTTTTTTAAGTGTTCAAGAAATCTTGTGTAAGCTGTAACTTTCCTGCATGCATGGAATTGATATAGTGCTATGGTAATTATTGCTATAACTAAAATACAATGAGACAAACAGTTCAAAGAAAGTCAGAAATGGTGCAGGTGAAACCATCCTCTTAAACTTGATAAACCTTTATAGGATGATCCAAAGCTGGATGATTTGCAAGCCACTTCTACAACAGTTCTGAAATATGCTGTGAAAAACAAATTCTGCTGTATATTTTGGACATGGATCATGCTAAGAGACCATTCAGTCTAATCCTTCTGTTGCTGTTATGTCAAATATACTACTGTTAATTCAAACTTACTGCAGCTTCCTTTTGCTGAATCTCAAAAATGTCTCAAGAAGTAAATCCACAGAGAAACGCTGAGCACCAACTAGCTTAAGGGCACAGCATGGGTCCTGCATACATAGCATTGCACAACAAAGATGACAGAGTACTCCCCAGGATGAAGAAGCTCAGGAAATTCTGAGCCTTGCCTTTTTAGAGATTCTAAACCTAGAGAACAATAGAAAAGTTTTGTAAAGGTGAAATCATAATTTTGTTATTCCCTTCTTCAAATAGAGGCCTTAATTCACACTATATGACAAAAATCAAAATGTCAAAATTTTTTTCCTAGTTCAAAGTCATTTGTTTCTATTCCATAATTTCTTCTGGTTTTCAAACAGCTGTGATATATAATCATAAAAAAGAGAGTTTTTCACATCATAGATGAAATTAAGAGAAATACTGTCATAAATACTTTGAAAATGAAGAATGTTTTTTCTTATTTTGTCTGCAACTGAAGAAAAAGGTGTATTTCAGAAGTCAACATACTTGCAATTAATGCACAAGAACTCATTCTTTTACAAGGGACAGACATGCCTGTAAAACTCATTTCTCCTAGACAGCTTCAGCTTCTAGACATACCTAGACTTCCTCTAGAACTTAAGCTCATTCCTCTGTCCAGAGTTACATTGAACCACTTGGACATAAGAACATATCCATGAAAACAATGTCTGCTACCATGACAAACAAAGAATAAAGTGAGCAGTTTAGAAAGGTTCCCAAGGAAGCAAATATTTAAATGGGGAAACAAAATAGGTTTAATCAGCAAAAATTTAAAAATATGTTGCAACACTAAATATTTTTGTCTCAGGGAACTGCCTGGTACACCTGGTGAGGGAGTACAAGGAGTCTTTCTCTTTTACCTGACTTCTTAGTTACAGAGTTCCTCCCTTTGGTGCAGGTGTTGGTGCTACTTGTAGAAAGAGCTGAGCAGAAACCTGTGGATGTTAGTGTATTCCAAAGCAAGCCAGATGCCTAAATACTTTGCCAAATGTCTCTCCAAAGACTACCCTCTACTTACTCACAACAAATACTGAGCTACAAATATAGTACCTCAAATAAAGGGAACCACTTGTTGGTGTTGGGCCAGTTCTCACTGGACGAGGCTGAATGAAAATAAGAACAAGATTTTTTGTTTTATTGCACCTGTGGTTTTTTGGAGATCTAAAAACAATACAGCCAGGTTTCATGTTCTATGGCAATGCTTTATTGAACTAATTAATCATTAGTCACTTCTCTTAACAGTTTGAAGAGGTCTGTCTTACTCACTGTGACTCATAATTTTCATATAAACATATCACATCTTGAAACTTCACTGCACTTCCTCTACAGCTCACTTCACAGACCATTGGCTAGAAAACAGCTGAATTTACCAATTGATTGGGACCAACAGCAAGGACAATGATGATGAATCCAGGAAAAACTCCAGAATAGCAGCAACAATTGAATATACAAATGGACGTTTATGGAGTTTTGATAATTCTTGGCCTTGTGCTCGGTAGTGGGATTGCTTTGCACATCTCTTGTGCTTTTATAGGAACAGCTAGAGATCAAGCACCATACACTTATTCAGCAGAATTGTTGCTGATCTCTTACTGATGATTTGTCTGTCATTTCATGTGCAGTACAACTGGGAAAGAGAACTTTGGATTTCCAAAGAATTTGTCTGCACTTTTAACTGTTCTCATTGCCTCTGAGCAGAACAAGGAGTGTTGTATTTCCTGCTGTCCTCACATTAGATTGATTATTTATAATGGTTCATCTGCAGCAGCAGTTGAATAAAATATCAGTGACTCAGAACCTCCATGTCATTGCCATGAAAGCTTTTCATTATGGCAAATCTTGCCAAAATTACATACCTAAAGAGTAAGATGCTATATGGCATAACATTTTTGTTTTGTTTTCTTTTCTGCTTTTAAGGTGTTTTCTTCAGTATTTTCTGCATCACCTTCAAACTGAAGCAGCTGGCTGAAAGGAATGGAATCCAAAGAGATGTAAAGTGCTAATAGGCATCGTTCTTTGTTTATTTTTACATATATTGCCTGCTTTTTTCCTCTACTTCTTTTCCTTCTGATTGGCATTGGGAAAAGTATTGCAAAAACTTGGTATCATAGTCACTTCTTCCATGCTTCCCTTTATATAACCGAAATAATGTGCCTGAACAGTATGCATTACTTTTTAAGGGTTAATAAATGGACACAAAAAACCCCCAAAACACACAGAAAATAAAGCTACACCTATTTAGAGAGCCCCCTGTAAAAGATGAAAATGTGAGTTCAGCAAGAAATGTAAGAACAAAGACTGCAGTCCCTCAAAGTATTAATGTTATGGCAGTAGAACCACTTCAGAATTGTGTATGCATCCCTCTGTTATTCCTGATTTTCATTTACTAAATTAAAAATGTGCTTGGGGGTTTTGGATACAATATGGCACCACAGATTCATATGTCATTTGTGTACAATAAGGGATCATATCCCAGCTGTTCAGAAAGAAAGGAAAGAAAGGGTCAGCATTTATAGTCCTTTCCCAACAGATAAGAATTTGGGCAAGCCAAGTGGTGTCAGAATGTTGAATTGGCTCCACTTAATTTGATATATGTTTAGCTAATACTTTGTTTGAGTTTCTGTGACATTAAGGCTTTAGATTAAATCTGAGTTGCTCAAACTTGGAGTCTGGTCTGTAGTCACTGGAGAGAGCCAGCAGCATGTCCAGAGGGTGGTACACACCATAGAGAAGTGGACTTGTCTCATAGACTGCTTCTGTCCACCTAATGATTGCAGAGGAGATCTAGCATGACTCAATTCCTGACACAGAGACCTCAGCTAAATTGCTGATGGTAGGTAGGGTGAACAGGAGTGTAAATGTCATTACCTCTGAAGTCCCAATCTCAGAGGGAATCAGCTTTCATTTAACAGGAGCATGAAAATATTTTTAGAAGAGCAAAGCACGAGGCAAAAAATAAAATCTGGCCAATGAACCACTGTAAGTACAGGAAGTCTATCCAGTTGTCTCCATCCCAAATACTATTCAATCTTCGACAAATACAGATGCAGAAAACTAAATCTGTCTCTCAGGAAGCCAATAGAAGTGTTGCAATTATCATCAATTAATGCAGAATTTCATTTAGGAAACCAAAGTATGAGATGAAAACCAAGGTATAATAAATAGGTTTTGAGAAGCACTTTCAATAAAGAGGCAGTGTTGAATAGGGCTTTAAGCAATCTGGTCTAGTGGAAGGTGCTTCTGCCCATGGCAGGGGGATTGGAACTAGAAGGTCTTTGAGATCCCTTCCAATGAAATCGTTCTATGGTTCTGTGCTAGTCAAACAAAATGAAAGGAGGGTCGAAGTAGAGAACATGTATTAAAAGAGGCACTGAGGTATGAAGCAGGAGACAGAATGATAAAGCAAGAGCATATGTGAACAGATGAGCACTGGCAGGAAAAAGTGGTTTAAAGTCAAGGAATCATTCCAGACTGACACTCAGATACTAAGATCAGAAACTGCCTTCTTATTTTGCCTTGTAACCAGAAAAGAAAAGAAATTAAAAATCAGGTTTCCACAACTTGATTATCACTATTTAGAATCAAGTTAAATTTCTTAGTCCAAATATGCCATGCTTTGTGTCCAGCGTAGAAAGAACAATGCACAAACCACTTGTTGAATAACAGATTGTGAGAAGTCAGGTCTGAGTCTACTGCTTCCATTACCTAATCTCGAAAAAACAGCTAAATTGCAAGACTAGTTTCTCTAAGGAAGTATATATCACATTGTGTGTTCTCATCTTGTCATGCAGAAAATAATGTGGGAGTACATTTTTATTGGTATCACTAGCAGATCCAACTCCAGTTTCACAGGATTTTCTTAGAGCATCATTTCAGTTCCATTAGCATTGATTAACCTGGTATTAACTTGGTATTTACCTGGCATTACATTAGAATTCTCACATGCTTCATTTAAAGATCTAAATTTTTCGTATGGCTGAACTCTTCTTGCCTTCTCAAACATTAGAAATCATGTGTCATCTTTTGCTTTAGTGACAGTCGACATCACAAATTCAACAGAGCAATGTCAAATTATATCAGTTACAAAATTGGCCAAGGTTAAGAGAAATTTCAAATTTCTAAGCTGTCATAGAGCAGGCAATAATTGCAACTGAAAGTGCTACCACAAAAACCACTAGCAATAGGGGAAAAATCATTACCTTCACCTGCTTATTCTGGATCTAAATAAGTGCCCTTAATGGCTGGGAATGGTAAGAAGAGATTCAGATTTCAAAGTGTTCTTCAAACAGTCATGGAAAAATAATTTAACTCTGCTCTTTTATTACTTTTGCTTTTGTTGTTTTTTTTTTAATAAGGATTTCTGCCTTAAGGGGCTGCTGTAAAATTAGTACCTTGATAGGTTTCCAGAAAGTGGTAGCAGATCACCAGTAATTGTTATCAGAGAGCCTTATTGTGGATATATTCAGAATCATCATACAGCTTCAATTTTAATTTAAGAATTCCAGAAGGAAAAGTTATGCCATCTACAAAAGACTAATCTCATCTTCTTGCAGCTGAATAAAATCTGTGTTAGGCTGGTACCCTGACATTAGAGTCAGGCCCAATTCCTTAAAGTGAGAAGCTTTTTAAATACCATGATTAAAACACATTATGGATTTAATTGTGAATTTCATTCCCTGCACATTTTCAAAGCCTCACCTAAGCTCCTTAAACCCTTCATTTTTGTGTAGAATGACCCCATTCCTTTCTGTATAAAGCAGTAGCACTATAATATGAAATTTCTTCTTGTGGTATTTTTGGTAGCCAAACACTGAACAGAGAGAATCAAGCACTGATTTTGTTTGCTGTTATTTTCTTCAGATGCATGAAGTTAACCAAAGTACAACTGATGACACTGAGTCCTCTGATATTTCAAGTGTTTTAAACTGTTAAGAGGGACCAGTATTTGCAGTAAAGGCAAACTTCCATAGAGAAACAGTCTCAGCATCTGAGATTATAGATGTAGAGCCAAATAGCACTTCCCAGCTCCTGAGCCTGCCTGCATGTGAGCCAGTGGCATCTGGACCCCTTGTCATCCTGAGATTCAGATGTATGTTTGTGTGGCAGGGAAAGGGAGCACCAGGCAATGCAATACTGCTAAGCCCAACTTATTGAGGGAGCCAAGCAAGGGATGAGCTTTGGCTGAAAAAGCTCTTCATTCGTGCACACACAAACCAAGACTCACCCCAGTTACTACCTAAGCAGGTTGGCTCAGTGTTGCCTAGAGGCAGCACAACACTGCAAGACCGAGTCAGGCTCTGGTGGCTCAGAGCTGACAGTTTCCCTCTGTCCTCCTCCTTCTCATCCACTCCTCATCCAATGGTGGATGTCTGCATAGCAATGCTTCCTTTGATCTTGCCTGAGGGTTTTATAGCCACTATTTGGCACAGTTTGCCAGTCAGTATCCATCAATATCCCTGTCCATCTTCCCAGCAGTTTCTAATAATGCACTTGTATAAGATGTTGATCCATGACCTGTGCCAAGGCTCAATACAGTGTTCCTGTTTGCACTTTCTTGTCAGCTATTGCTCACTATATTCAACTGTGAAACAAAGCATGGCCATCAAGGCACAGTGACAACCAGCTTTGCCCCTTTTTCCTTTTGATCTTCCTTTTAACAGTCCCTCTTCTGCATGGCAGAATCATTCATAGAAGCAAACCAGAAAATCTGAAGAAGGATGCTCCTGTAATATGATCCAGATAAAATCTCATTTCGTCTTGTCCAGATACACCTTAAACATCCAGACTCAGAATGCTTGTGCAAACAGTCAAAAAGAAGATGATCCACCTGTTCCTAAGGCAAGTTCCTGTGTGAACCCCACCAGACAATGTCCCAAGAAAATCTAATTTGTCCCTGCTTCGAGTGGGGATTTGACAAGACGCCTGCCCAACGTCCTTTCCGTTTTATAAGGTCTTTTCCAAACTTTTTTGCTATGATCCTCTGACATGATCTCCCTTCTACACAAGCTGTTTGCTGTTGACTTTGCTGCTTATATTCTTTCAATAATGAAACCCTGAAGCAGGCCTGAGGCAATTTGCATGTACCAAGAAGACTGACAGATCCACAGCTGAAACAGGAGAGTTTTCAACATCTCTTCAAAGTACAGGGTAGAAGCAAGCTTTTGGAAAATATATTTTCAGGGCACCTATTCATTTTAATAATTGAAGGTGTCACTGATAATGAATTACTGTTCTTGCTACTGGCCAAACAACCCTTTTTATCTTTGGGGTTGCATTCAGCAACTGTAACATGTTGATTCAATGCTGCAGCACACTGAAAGTAAAAGCTGTGTTGATGTAATGCAAAAACATCGATGATGAATCGATTCATCATCCTGACACACAACAAATAACTTTTCCTCTTTAATCTGAAAATTATGGCTGTTCCATGTGTTTCTAAATAATGCTATTGCTATTCTACAGACAGTCTTTATTGTTCGGCTTTGGGTTTTGGAGTTTTTTCTTTTCCGCTGGTACATATTTCCAGCTTTCTCCTTCCATGTGCTATTGTAACATGTCCTTTACAGAGGAACATGAGCCACATGAGCTACTTACAGCATATAGCTCACACCTTTGTTTTTGTCTACAGCTCTCATGAACTGTACCAGACAGTAAAAAAGTTGTTCTCCCCAAGGACTAGCTAGGATAAAACCAGCACAACCTAAAGAGATCATCAAGTCAGAGCTGGAAATCCTGCTGGGATAAGAAATCAGTACCTAATGATCTCAACAGACTGCCTTTCATGCGACTGCTGGCCCTCCTCATCAATACTAGTGAGATGTTACATTGATTGAAGCTCTTAGCAAATGATTTATGTGCAGATTCTCTGTTAACTACTAACTTGCTGCTTTTTTGAGATATGAAAAAAATTACTTCTAGGAATATAAATTAGACCAGAGATTCTCTGCTAAGTACTTGTGATATCTTTTCACTAAGCATTCACCATTTTTGCTTATTGCAGCTGTGCAGCTTCCGTGGCATCTAATTCACACACCTTACTCAACAAACCCCAAACCTTTTCCATGGGGTATTCATCTTGGTAAGCTAAACCACAGCACCTTTCCATCTCTCATTACCAGGTTTCATTCCTTTATGGAAGAAAGGACAAGGGAAAATGTCTGTCATACTCACCTGAAGTTCATGTTCACAACTCCAGTTCAGAGTCCTGAACTTTTTACCAGCATCCTTTTTACCAGAATCCTTTTTACCAGCATTAAATGAAATTTCCAAGTCCATTGGAACTGGAACAACCATAGGCTAGTTACCATTAGAAAAATAAATTTTTTCAAAGAGTTGCCAATGCAACAGTGTGAGACCAAAGATATTCAATTGGCTTCTAATTAGAAATGTGATTTAATATTTTACCACCCTATTTTGTTTCATTTTTTAAAATATCCATATGTTTGACATTTTGTTCATAAGAATATGAACAAAAATGAACAGAAATTAATTTTGAGTCCATGGCTTAGACACATAAGGGGATAGAATTTTTTTTGTTTCAAATGCAAAACATTTTGAAACCTTCATCCGTCAGGTAAAAACGAGTAATGTGCATTCATAATGTCACCTGCCACACAGCTTCACTTTTAGTAGTGAATGCTAAGTATCTGACTAAAGAAGCAGGTAGAAAAGAAAGGACTTTTATCAGAAAAATTATATAAATTTTTTTAATGAAAAATTACCTCAGAACAAAATATTTCATTTCAGAAACATTGCCAAATGGGAGACCAAGAGGAAGTATCCTTCTAAAATTTCTTATTAGTAATCTCCCTTGCAGATTTATCTTTTAGGTTGCGCATTGCATCACTGTTGCAACATAATCTTTTGCATCATGGTGTATCATAATCTTTTCCCAGGTATATAATTGAATTCTCTGGTCAGAACACATCAAGAGCAATTCAATGGAGCTTGAAATCTTGGTCTTATCATCTAAGAAAAGACAACTGTGATTACCATTATGCACTGTAGCAGAACATTTTAATTAAGTGCCTTATTATCAGCCAAATAATGACCTATTTAACCATTTCTATTTTTGAAAGAAAATAATAAATCCAAGTGAGATACTTGAGAAAACAATTTTTGTCAAAACCCAATATTTTTTCTACAAAACAGCAATATGGATTATAAAGAAACCCCACACTCAGACTTTTTGGAACAAATGGAAGTAAATGCAAATAGCTACATTGGTTAAGGAAATTATTTATACATGTAACTTTGCCTTTGAGGTCCTCAGCTATTTCTATTTCTCTTGTCATGGCTGGCTTTCATGGCAGCATATTGCCCCTAAAACAAAGTGGCAGAGAAAAGCTGGGCTACAGCTTTCTATAACAGTGTGCAGGCAGAGGGAGAGACATAAATGGTACCTGTAAGGTAAATATTGCATAGAAGCCTCTGAAATATAGAACCAAGATAAAGCAGGGAATTTTATTAAATGGAAGTTACCTTCTTGAGAAAGATCTTTTAGTCTCACAGTTCTGCATGCAATTTCATTGATTTCTGTGGGATTAACTGCATACATCTGGTTGGCAAGAAGCTCTGGCAGACAACCTTTGAGTTGAAAAAAACCAAAATAGCTGTCTGAACTGCACTTTTGCCTTCAAAGCAAGTTATGTCTCTGCTTGCCATCTGCCATAATTATTATTGTTTCTTCTGAATGTTCATTGCATTTGAAATGTGTTTGAATAACATTGTTCTTACTAGTTATAAAACAATCCTTCTAATGTGTTTACCAATTTAATGATTCCAAGGTTTTCATAAGTCAGCCACAGAAAACAACATGTTCCAAAATAATACATTTTGCAGAGGATTAGGGAGAAAAAGTAAGTAGAAAAAAATGTTTTTTCTTGCTTCTTTTATATGATTTCCCCACATCATTTCTCTTAACTATTTTGTCCATAGTTGATTCAAAACTATGAAATTCCTATGCATGAAGAAAATATCTGCACATTGTCAATTCTCATATCTTGAGTACTACAGTGATTGAATTTTTGATTATCAAGTTCCCAGAGTCCTGAGATTATATTAAAAATTTAACAAACTTTTCAAGATAAATGGAGAGAGTAGAGAGGCTTGAGAATAAGCTTCACACATTTCCTCATGTTTCAGAGAGCTGAATGCTTTTGGAAAAGAATTAATGATTTTTACTGACCCTGGAGGGCTTTTTAGAAGTGTAAGTCCGTTCTGATGTTTTTATTTTTTTTTTATTACAGGAGTTTGATTAGCAGTTCTTCGCACAAGAGCCGACATCTATTTAATAGGGTGCAGGGTGGGTCTCTAATGCAGTTCAGAGTCCAGCCCTCATGGCATTATGTCCTGGAAAGGCACTTTTTCCATTCCAGACAAAGGAATTAAATTCTCTGCATTACAGAACATTCTGCTGAAGCAACAGGCTCTCCTTGACTGCTTTGTAATGGACTTTGGAGGGTGATTTGTCGTGGGCCAGGATGCAGGGCAGGCATAAAGTGCTGCCCACTTCAATTAGAAGCCCATGGGGTCCATGAGAGCTACCTTGGGCAGGAACAGCCAGGACAAAACTCTTCAAGTGATGGAAAGTGCATCATCCTTTCGAAAGCTTTAGGAAATAGGAGGCCTGGAAGGGCTACCTGAGTTATTGAAAATCCCACTGTAAATCATGTCTACCTGCAGTACCCCCAGAAATCATCCCCCACCAGCTCTGGGGGGGCTGCAGTGCTGGTTCCCCTGCTGTTCCCTGGGCAGTGTTAGAGCCAGCAGCTGCAGGACCCACAGCAGCTGCCCTGAGTGACCCACCTGAGGCATCGACTTCCACTGCAGCTCCCCTGGAGGGTGCTCAGGGCTCCCTGCTCTCACAGATACTCTCAGTTGGAAGCCAGGGCCTCACAGAGTGGTGAGAATACACATTTCCTGTTGCCTTCTCTTTCCATATTTTGGTGAACCACCACACCTAACCTGTTCCAGCGGATGTGGCAGCCTGGACCCAGGTTATCAGCTCTGGGTGCTCCCAGATTCCTCAGCACATGAAGAGTTCAGCAAGACCCAGCTCTTACCAAGCCCTGTATATCTTCCAGCAATAGAGGCTTTTAATTTTTCCATGATCAATGCCTTTAGATTGCACACCTGAAGCCATGGTTGGTTATTTCAGGATACAGGAACTGATTTGCATAAATGTCTGCAGATCATAAAAACACTGATTTGGGTTGGAAGAGTCCTTAAAAAGATCATATAATTCCAGCTTTGCCTTCCCTGGGCAGCACACCTTTCACTAGACCAGGCTGCTCAAGGCTCCATCCAGCCAGACCTTGAACACTGCCAGGGCAGCATATACTTCTGAAAATAAACAGCATTTCACCAATAAAGCAGCTGTAACTATATCTCACAATAAAGTACTTTGAGTGGAAGGGGGCTTTATTCTATTTATATATGTATGACTTTGAATGATTTGAAATTAAAGAGATATCACATGATAATTCAGCTTAAAAAGCACCTCAGGCGAAAATCTAATGACTTGTTCAGGGATTTAAATTTTTGTTTGCAACTGCAGTGAATATTAAGAAAAAAAGTTTTATTTTTCCTAGTCTGTGTCTCTAAAATTTTTGTTTACTTGAAATAAAGAAAGAGACATATACAGAAGCTTACAAAAAGTAATGCAACCTGTTGAGAGAGTAGCCTGTGTGTGCAAGCCAGCACTTTGCTAGGACAAGCCATTCCTTGCTTGGCAAATTAACTCTGTTGAACAAAAGTTGTCTTTAAATAAGGCTACTGTAATTTAGCAAAGAAGTAATGCTATGCTATCCAGTTACAAATGGTTTCTCTCACATTGTCAACAAACATGGCAAACAATTTCCAAAGGGGGAAGTAGTCCAACTGTGGCAGAATCATTCCTATGCCTTCACTGTCACTACATGAAATAATTGATTTGGACAGATACAAACACGTGGTGCATGGGGGGAGATGATCTCCAGTACAGAAGAAAGAAAATCTTTGCCTCAGGGTAACAGCAGTTACTCAGGCATCTACCTTACTGGTGGAAGACTGCTTAGGTGGTTAAAATGGAAACATTTATTGGGACTTAACATCAATAATAAATATTATCAGGTTGGCTTCAAATATTTGATGTTCAAAGTAATTAATGAGGATTGGTTTTCAGTAATTTAAAGTGTTTCTTAGAAGTGCCTAACTATTTTACTTACCAACTAATAGAGGAAACAAGGAGCTTGTTACCCTAGTATGAAGATAATCACATAATTGTTACTTAATAAAAATTCTGCAAGAAAATATGTGGATTATTGTTCTTATATGCATTTAACACTACTATGGGTCTTTAAAGAAAGCTTTAAAAATCAATTTTTGCAAAAAGCTTTAGCTCAAGGACCTTACTCAATCAGCTTAATTATAGTCCTTTTATATCTAAATATAGGGATTAGATATTCAAGTACAAAAATCTAAGTATATGAAATAAGGTGCTTCCATCCACTTTGAGATGTGTGGCATTTTCACAGACTAAGTTTATGACCAGAAAAGATAACTGGATTAAAAATTTAGAAATGCAGAAAATTTGATGGAATTATTTAATTTAGTATTTTTCTCTCATGAGTTTTTTTCTCTGCTTTTATGTTTTGAGTCAAATTAGCAATAAGAGATTATGAGATTCTGCATATTGTGGCAAGTATATTTCTAAGGAACTTCTTGAGATCAAACTTGTAAACTCCTGAAAAAAAAATTTGTGCCATAAAAATATCTAAAGTTTTACTTTTACCACAGAATCTGTGTTTGGTGCAAGTTACTCACATTAAAACATTTTCTAGTTTGAATTTTAAAACAAGATTTTTTATCATTTTCCAAAGTTTCAGAAAACTCTTTTCTTTCCTCCCTATGACTGGGTTTGGTTTTGGAAGCTGATTCTTTCATATTTGTGATACAGATGTCTTCTGAAATCAAGAAATAATTGGTTGCACACAACAGGGAAAATGGCTGAATACCTCTAGGAGAGCTTAGCCTCATCCCTACTCTTTCCTTCCAATCTTTCCTTGCAAGGTGAAGGAAGTGGAGAAGGAGATGTCAAGCAGCTTGACAATCACCATGTGTTGCACCCTTGAAGTTACACTGTCCTTATATATCTGAATTAAGTATAGCTTGTTGCTGAAGGTGATTTCAGGAGTGTCTGCTAATTAATTAAGCTCTGTACTATTTCAGGTGCTGACAAAGAAAGAGTTTTTTCATTCTTTCCTTTTCTGATGTAGGTTGTACATAGCCTATTAACATATTTTTTTCTTTCTTCTCAGACTTTTGTTGTACTATTGTCTAAAAAAATTTGATAAACTCCAAATTTAATTTAAAAATACCAATCCAAATCACTTGCAGCAAGTTCAATGGCAGTGACAAATGTAGCACATAGTCCTGAGCATATTTATCCAACTTTGTATACTCACTCTAATGGCTTTTTTGCTACTGAGATGTCATTAAAAAATGTCCCTTTAAACATTATATTTAATGAATTATATAATAAGTTTATTACTGTTCTATAATTTTATTTAATTTATATCCTCTAGTTCTAAACAACGGTAGAGTAAGAATACACTGGGGAAAAAAAAGATAAAAACTAGATATCAATCTGTCCAATAGCTTTTACTACAGAATTTCTTGATTGATTTGGGATGCACATGACCTAAAAGTTAATTCCTGGAAAATACTGAAAGAAGTTCATGGAACTTTTGCACTTTAACTCACCATATGCAAAAGTACTTAAACAGCAGTCAGGCTTATTATACCTGCATGGAACAGTCTGTAATACACCCAGTCTAACTACTACATTTAAAAACCCATCTGAAAGCAAGGGGAAAGCAGATGCTTTTCTTCCTTACATGACACTAGTGCAATTGCATTGGAATTCAGAATATTTTGATGCAAAGGCACAGTCAAAATCCATGCAGAACTCTTGATGGGCTGCCAAAGGCAGCTTCAGCTGGAAGGCCCAGAGGCTGTGCCAGAGGCAGCTCTCTGGGGGTGCACAGATGTATCACCAGCAGATGGGTGGTGGGGTGGGCTGCTCCAGCTGCCCTGGAGGGGCAGTATGAAATTTCCTGGCTGGGCTTCTTTCTGACAGCTGAGGCAGGAGAGCTGCTCTCTAGAACATATACCAGCATCAGCCAGAATTCTCTCTTTTCTGATCCTGTTAAAGTCCAAAGCAGCAAAGGTAGCCCAGCCATGAGGAACCCAATGTTCTGACCTAACAGCAGCACAGGTTAGACACACAAAATTCATCACTACTCCAAACATACCAGCCCTGAAAGATAAGATGTCTGTAAAAAATGAGAAATGTATCTGAATTTCCCACACACTCAAGACTAAATTGTGATATTCTGTTACCCTGTCTTTGGTGATTATCACATCAAGTCTCCATCATGTTCTTCCTAAAAGAGTAGGGGAAAGAGCATGCTCTCTTCTCAGATTCTGTCTTGGTAAAATCCCTAATAATTTTTCTTATTACACACAGAAGTAATTTCAGGTGGCTGCTTTCCATTTACTCAGAAATTTCATAAGCACTTGTCCCATGCCCAACCTGCTCTATATATACTCATTTACCTTATCGACAATCCTTACCTGTGGGCCTCTTCAAGGGACTTTGTTCCAGGCAAAATACACCAGTGAGCTTGCACAGCCAACCAGTGCAAGCTACAGAAGAGCAAAGTACTCTGGCACATCCCACAGCAAGGAAGCCAATGGCCAACACTTAGAACTTGATCTCATTGTGATGTGGGCATTTTTTGCACATAGCCCTGCAACCAAGGCAGAGTGTGCTGCAGAAACCAGAACCCAAAAGGGGATTCCATTACTGTGTTAGAGCTAATCCTCCAATTAAAGCAAAGCCGAGACCTGGAAAAAGATTTTTTGTTTTTCTTGATCACAGCTAATGACTGAGCAGCTACAAACTGTCTAAAAGCTAATAAGGTTCTTAAAGGTTGAAGCAGAATAAACAGCTGAACTGGGACTCTTTAGCCTAGAGAAGAGGATGCTCAGGGCAGATCTTACCAATGCATATATAAATTCCTGAAGAGAAGATTAAAGAAGATGAAGAAGATCTGCAAGGAAGATGAGACTGGCTCTTTTCAGTGGTACCCAGTAGAAGATGGGAGGCTGTGGGCACAAACAAGCACAGGAGGCTCCTGTGCACCTTGGGAAGCACTTTTGTAGTGTGAAGATGACCAAACAGGGACACAGGATGCCCAGAGAGATTACAGAGGCTTCCTCCTTGGAGACACTGAAAAGCCATCTGGACAAGAGCAACTGGCTCAGGGTGGCCTTGCTTTAGGGGAGGATTGGTCAAAATGACCTCCAGAAGTCCCTCCCAACCACAACTTTTCTGTAATACTGTGATAAATGCTAATAAAAAATGCCAATATAAAGCTCTAATACAAACCATAGCTACTCTACTGATTGGCATACTGAAACGTTTTGGCAGTTCAATTTCTGTTTGTTTGTCCTAATTGGAATTTCTGTCTTGTTCAGATATTCTACTGCTCATGTGATCTGGGCAGATAAAACGATCTCTGCAGTACAGTAGAGATATTGCTGTCTTTTCCTAATACAGAAAACCCACATGAGTTGTCACCTCTAAGGAAAGAAGTAGTTCATCCAAACTGTCCCTTGGAATTACACCAGAACCCTCCATCTACCCTCTGGTTAGAACAGCCAATCCATGCTAACTCTGGACCTGGAAGCTCTAAGAATTCATTAATCCTGTGCCATATCCAAGCACCAAAAAAGAGATAAACCAGAATCAACTGCAATAGACATAGGAATGTCTAATGCTAATCCTCAGGTTGTCAGAAAGAGACAAAAATTAAGACATTAATAAGCACACATAGACCGAAAGAGAAGCCCTCACAAGTAGCTGACAACCATTTCTTCTGAGTACAGACATAATGCCCAAAATCTGTGCAAGGTGTAACCATGTAATTACTGTTTATTCCTCACTTTATCTAGGAAGGCCGCCAGTCTGTCAGAAGTGAAAATATTGTTTGTCAAAATTCTAACTTTGAAACTTAGCAAAACCCTGTTGAGAATGAGGTTCTACTCCACTCATTGCAAATAATTAACAAACTATCATGAGATTGCGTTACATGGGCTCTCATATCCAACTGTTTCCTGGTCCTTGAGTGTGTTTCTGCCAAGCAGTTTTTGCTGTGATGACATTCTTAACAACGTGCTTGTGCATTCTTCAAGATGACTGGCATTGTGAATGCCTGATTTCTTTCTGCTCACTCAAGATAGATCACTTTCAGAAGCATGATTTTCACAACAGTAAGCAAACTTAATTAATTTTAAATTAAAAGATTTAAAATTTAAAAATATTAAAAATTAAAATATTAGATTGCTAAAAAGAATTACTACAAAGGAGCTGGAGGTTCAGTCCCTTCCCTAAAAACAGAGCTTCCCCCCATCTAAAACAGAGTTCCCTTATTTCCTCTTCCATGAGCATGACACTTTAAAGTGTCAGCCTATGACACTTTACATCACATTGCACATCATGATGCAAAATCCCATGGGGCACATGCCCTCTTCAGAAGTTTAGAGTTTAGTTTTGGCAACTGAGACTTCCCTGTTATGCTTTTGTGGAGTTTGTCAGAAAGACAAAACAGTAGAAGGAATATAGAGAGATCCTAATGTTCCCCTTTCGGTGATGCACAACATCTCAACTACTCATGATGAAAAATCTGGGGAAGATGTTTTACCCCTACTCCTCAAAAACCTCTCTTAATCTGTATCAGAATGTTCCTCAGTGGCTGTAGGAGCACCTACAATCCAGGAGGGAGCAGAGATCACTACCTGCAGCTACAGAAGTTATTTTAAGTAACACTTGCCATTTCTTATGGTGACTGCTGAGAGCATATCTTGAGTAACCGCTTGCGAAGGGAAGACAAAAAGCCCTTTCCAGCTGGCATCACACCTCTGAAAGCTCTGAACAGAAGACAGCAGTTCAAGATGCTCTAAATTCTGGATGAGGTGAAAGATTAGGTAAGCCTCTTCAGAGAACTGTCTCTTCATAAGGAGGACTTTGTGAACAACTGCTCTAAAGTGAAAGCATAAAGTAACACACTTAGAATGGCAGCTGTATATTCAAACTTACTGAGATACTGCTTCTGAAATACAAAATACAAGAAAATACAAATCAGAATATGATTTAAATGCAAGGGAAAAGCACTTAAATAATAATCTCTGTATTTTTAAAAAACTTTAGGAGAAACATGCAGTCACAAAGAGTAAACACCAAGCTTAATTTTTTTTTCCCTATAAGAACTGAAAAACTAGAGGTTGAATTGAATACATGATAATTGTTTGCTTTTATGGAAATATGAGTAAACATGTTCCAGATTTTTAGCTACCTCTGTCAAAAGGAAACTAAGACACAAAGTTAAATATCCTCATGTCTGCTATAGTCTGGAAATGATGAATGAAAAAAATCAAAACCAAGAAAGGCGTCACTGACTTACAGGCAATAATTCTGAAGATAAGACAGTTTATAATAGAGCATCTTTTTTTTTTTTTTAATAGTAATTTTAAAATGTACTTTTTAAAATTCAATAAGCTACTTCAAGGTAACTTGCCAGAATAGGAGTGCAATAAAATACAGCTCTAACAAAGCAAATAAACTTTGAGCAAAAGTTAAACCCAGGAGAAAAAACTGCCATCGCCATAAGTAACTAGAAATACAGATCACAACCCAGATAGGAAAGTCGGTTGATGAATCCTTGGTCTGATCATCAGCTGATGAATAGGAAACAACATTGAAATAAAAAAAAGACCTATTGATTTACAGCTGCTGAGTCAGCTGTGGATCTAACGTGATAGACAAGTCTGATGGTGTAAAATGGAGTCAGAGCTCAGTGGTGACAAATCTACAGAGACGGGAGTTGTTTTAAGTAGCAAAACCCAGATTGATTGTAGCTAGTCCATGACAAAGGACCTAAGACTTGGATAATTTAAAACTGGGCATTATCTACTGAAATATGGTAGCCATTTAGTCCTGCTTCTTTTTTAACTAGCATTTTGTTTACATAAGTATTCTTCTAAGGAGAAGCATTCTTAGTAAAAGATGAGTATGGATACATTACTGTGGATTCTAGAGAAACCCCATTCCCACGTAATAGAGTGAGTCATAAAATTAGAGAATATATTGAGATGGAAGGGCTCCATCAGGATCATCAAATCCAGCTCCTGGCCCTGTACAGCACCATCGCCAAGAATCACACCAGGTGAGTCCTTGTCATTGACAACTGCCATATGGATATGAGGAAACACATGTTCCTGTTCCCCACTGTAATCTCTGGGAGTTTTGCCTTGATCAAGTGTTATGAGCCATGTAGGCTGGAGACAGTTTGGAGGAGACTTTTATTCATGAGTTAAATGACCCTTTGAACTCCAAATACAAGCAGACCAAAGCAGGTGACTGTGTGGGAGTGTTCTTGCACATCTTTCTCTGCCAGGTGATTATCTCCAGCAACTCTCTTCTGTTGTTCGCATCCAGACCAGAAACTGCCTTTAATGCCTGTGGGAAGCTATTTTAAGGGTTCCATCGAGTTAATAGATAAATAAAAATCACATGAGGAAAAAGTGACCTGGCTTCAGGAAAACTTCCAGTTCCTCTGCTGCCAACTGAAGCAATACAAAGTTCAAGCAAAACAATCACTGCATCACAGTGGCTTCTCCTGCAGGGACAACCCAGCCGTTGATGTAGCACATACTTAATCATCGCTTTTTATCCAAATATTTAGGAGAATGGGTACTACAGTCCCATACAGCATACTTTCATGTGCTGGGTTTTAAATTGTGGTGGTTCAGCAGAAGTATTCAGACAGTAAACACTTTCTCTGAAACAAGATACTTAGGCCATCACAGGCTACAGTTGTGCCTGCTAAAGGAGAAGGATCTTAAAGCATGCACTAAAGATCTCTAGATAAGGCTGCACTAGTCTGAAATGTCCTGATAAGCTTGCTGGCAGGGAAGTTGCTATAAGGCATAATTCCACTGAGTTACAGAATAGCTGATGGCAAAGCTTCTAAACAGAAAAATGAGCAACACATAAACTTGAAGATGTTTGGCTGTCTATTTCTATTTTCTGTTATCTCACTGATATGTAAGGTCATTACCCACTGGAATAACACATACAGAGTAAAAAAAATGTATAGGTCACATTAATGTCCAGACACAAAGAGGGATATGATTAACAAAATCTGCAAAATCTAGTCCAATTGCTCCTGAAAGCACAATATGCAATAGATCTCTATAAAAAAATAAAAAACAGTTAGAATTTTCTCTAAAGGATGCTCTTCAACATAACCACAACCAAATTGGTCTACTTCTCATTTGGTCCTAATTTCCCTGTTCAGAGTTATTTTATAAACCTTCTCTGTTAAACTAAGCAATTCTCCTAAAACTGGCTGTTTCATTTTTTATAAAATCAACATGATTTTAAGTATTCCTGGGAGTTGGTTATAAGGTGAGGAAATGGGAACATGTAGGTTTGTGGCCTTCAGACTCAGACAAAAAAGTATTCACTTATGATCAAAAAGGAACAGTTGAAGATTTGAGATCCCTGGACTTGCAAAGAAAATAATAAATAAAACAAAACACCACCCAAAAATACAAATAACCCTCTCATTTAGTCAGACATTCCATCTTCTTTCATGAGATGTTAACAAATAATGAACATCTGGCAGGATGGGAATTCAGTGAGCTCATCCTACTCATTACCTTCACAGGTGCCATTCCACTAGCATATAGACAGATGATTGGTCAGGGAATAGAACCAGTTGTTTTCCTATAGAGTGAAATGACAGAATTCAGCAACATTTTGAGAGAATTATACTGTACCTCTCAGGGTACCTCTTTCAAAGCCATTTCAGTTGTTCTGGTAGGAACTTGGCATGCTGATGTTCAGACTTCACTGGCATTAGACCAGCAGCTCTCCTCTTCATTTGTATCTTAAGATGTGAAAGGTCAATTCTTCAACATTGAGACTGTAACAAGCACTCAAGTACAGCCCCTTTTAGACTGTGAACTCTGTGGTGTTAACTCTACCTGGTCCCTGACTGCAATTTGGGCTGGCTCCTCAGATGCTCCTTTCTCATCCCATGTGATATGCCTGCCCAAGCTGCTTCATCCATCCATTAGATTCCATTTTTTAAAGAAACTCCTGGAGGGAATGGGGCTCAAAGCATGTTTGTAGTAAACTTATCAGCCTTCAAGTATTACAAAACTACCATTGAAGAAGAAAGGACTTAAGCCAAATCAAAGTGTTTTTAAAGCCATGTTGTTATAAAGAATACAAATAGGCATCTCTGCTTGCAAATACTCCATTTAACAATCCTACACAAAATTACAATTTTGATGAAAAGGCAAAATGGAAAACCTCTTGAACCATGTTTAAATGATAAAGCCAAATCCTCTGTGAGATACTGAAGTCCTATGTGGACAGTAAAGCACTAATGGGAAGCCATTCTTTTCCATGTTAAAAGCTTTGATAGATGGCTGTGCAAGAAGCATTAAAACATCTACACTAAAATTCCCAGAAATTACAAAAAGAAATGGAGAACCACTAAAGAAGAGCTTTCTAAGAGACAGCACCACCAAATTCTCTGTGCTGTGTGTTTCAGCTGAGCAAACCAATTCCAGTAGTGCTAGAATCACATGCTTTATTCTAGTAGTATTTTCTATGGTTCATACCAGAGAGCAACAACTCCACCAGAACTTTGATAAGATTGGAATGGGAATCATGCCTCCTGATAGAGGAGACTACAGGTCTTTTAATTTATTGCAGGGCAGATTGGGAGAGGAAGGTTGAAGACTTATAATTTCACAGTCCTTATAAATCACCTCACTGCTGCTCTCTTCAACACAGTTCCACTTAAGGGAAAATAAGCAGTTCCTGTCCCTTTCCAAGAGCCTGACAAAGTACACATTTGTGCGTGCTTTTGTAAACAATTAAAAAATTCAGATCAGCCACAACATCTGGCTTGTGGCAAGATTTCCCTTTCCAAAACAAAAACTGAATTAGTCCATTATGAGTCATTCAACAATATTGATATTACAATCTCAGCAGAAATAAATGTCATAAAACTACCTGGCAGTAAACATAACACTAATAACAGCAGGGGATCTAACTTCAAAAATTTTTTAACATTATTTTCATGAATGCTTGGCATTCTCAATTTTCTGCCATATCACTTGAATTTGAACACTGAGGCACTCCTTCTAGCACAGTCTGTTTTCCATTTGGCATTTCATTCCTGGAGTGCAACAAATGGCTAGAAAGGGAAAACTACCTCTGCCTAAAGAGGTTGCCCAGCACTGCAGAGTTTTAGCATAATTCAAAGAAAAGTTGTTCTGGGTGGAGAAAGTAATTGCACCAGAAGATCCCCCTAAAACCAGAGTTTACTAATGTGTTCCCTTAGATCATAGAGCTCACAACTCTCTCACACACACAAGGTGATGAACAGTTTTCAATCCCAGTGTGCAGTGGGATGACTCACCATAATTTGGCTGTTATCACTTATTATATGAACAATGTATTCTGATAGTTAATTTGATGTGTGTCTTTGGTGAAAATTTGCAGTTTGTGCTGCACTAGAGACCATATGTCTGAATAGCAAGTCAACAAATGATAGGTCAAATTAAAAAGCTTCATCCAGATACAGCTATTAAGCTTTTAAAATTGCAGCTATTGATCTGAATCATTGCAGTTTAGAGGCAGGTCTCATAGAAACATTATAGGAGCAAGGAGCTCTTAAGTTTGCCAGAGGACAGTTGGCCAGGGATGTCCTTTCCCAGAGTCTTGTTTGAACTGAGAAAGAGAAATGCTCCAAATGAGTTTTTTTCCTTGTCTTAGTCTTAAAAGAAAACTTGACTGTCTGGGTATAGTTCTACCAGCTTTGGCTTTCATTTCTGGCTTAAAACAATATTGGTTTGCATACATAAGCAGCCTTTTTTTCACAAAATGATGGCAGAAAAAGATCAGTAGATGCTCAAGTTGAAAGTTTTAAAAAATCTTGGTAGTGTCCCCTTCCTGTGCCTCCCACTTCCCAAAAGATTCTCTCACTTAATGCACAAATCATAAGCTTTTTTCAGAAAAAACTAATGGTAGGTTTGGATCTCTGATTTTAAAACTACTCAGAAGCCAGAAGCACAAGGCAGAGATGCAACTGGTGATGGAGTAATGACTGATGGATGAGTAATGCTCCCCCAGCAGCAGCTCTTAATCTTGTTATATGGGGGGATGTGAGGTGATTAGAAAAAGGGCAGAAGTTACTGTCAGAGGGACTTCCCAATGTAGGTGCAAACCAAATGTATTGCAAAGAGCAGTATGAACTTCCTTAGCAATGGCAATGACAGCTGGGCTGCTCCCGAAACGCGCCATGGGCACAGAGCAACGCGAGCAGGAAAAGTTAAAGCACGCTGAGCTTTTCATAAATGCATTCACTCTGATTCAGGCACACAGGAAAAACTCATCTCTGACTGCATTCAAAGTCTGCTAGATCTAGAGAATATTTGCCAAGATCTATTTAGCTGAAAGTAAGGGTTTGGTGGAGCAAACAGTATCAGCTTTCAGCAACATGCAGGACTCTGCATTTATATTTACATGACTATACAAATATGTGTTCATATTTAGAAAAAAAACAGTTGTTGTCTGGGTTTTTTTATTTTTAACCTACTTGCCAATAAATTAATTTATTTTTGTGCTTTTCGTTTCTTGGATTTATTTTTAGTGCAAGCAAGTGGTTAAGTGAAGCACAAATTAAAAGGGGGAGCGGGGTACCAAGAATGTCACCTGAAGCTTGATTTACTGAAAATTAGTAGGCTGTAAGCTGTGTGCTTTTTTTCCTTTTAACATTGAAAATATGCCAGCACATCCACTCCTAAATGTTATAATGATCTGGCCTTATATTTGCTTTTTAAATTATTTTGATCATGCACACTAGATGGTGCTCAAGTTAAAAAATGAATGACAACTCTGATAGACTATTCAAAAGATTAGCAAAATACATTAAAAAACTTATATCCAGAAATCAGGGAAAACTGACTACTCACCTGAGCTTCTTCCTGACTGCTGATGATTTTACTAAAACTGTCTTTTCAACAACTTTGTTCACAATCACTCCTGATTTTTAGTTGCATATTTATGAAATTTTTGCTGTCATTTACAGCATCCTGCATTAGTGAGAGTGGAATGAATTACCTGAATATGTGTACACAGCTCCAAACTCCAAGGAAATACATTTCACCCTCCATCAGAAATTCAGTGTCTGTGTTCATGACAATACTGAGTTTGTGGAAACATTTGAAAACAGAATTATTTCTTTCTCAGTGATCATATTGGATTAACCTATTAGTTTATGGAAAAGTTATTACATTTCTTGACATTTCAAGTAAACTTGTACCAAGTATACCAAGTGTACTAAGTCACTGACCTTTATCCTAACTACAGGCTGCGTTTTGAGGAAATCAGGCTCTTTTCAAATAGTGCAGAGAGAAAGGAATCAGCAGTTCAGAGTCTGACACTGAAAATAGATGTCCAGTCCTGATAGACCCTCCTGAACTGGCAGTGATAGAAGGAAGTGGTCACAGAGATGAGGACACAGATCTGGTGAGGAGCAGATGCTGACAGCAATGCTGAACTTGCAAAAGGTGTGCGGACAACTAATTAGCCAGAAATATACAGATGCTTACATCTGGCTAACATTACATTGATTAATTGGAGATATTTTCTACTTTTTCAATATCTTAATAGTTCTTCATGGAATGTTATTTATTTCTGCGGGGTTGATAATTCCTTGGGCAAATCCAGAGGCTGACTTGGGCTGCAGACAGATGGCCACTTGCAGATCTGGCTGTGCAGCTGCAGATGCTTCTGACCCAATATATTTTTCCTCCATGGCCATCAGAGGTTCTTCCCTACTCCCTTCTCTCATTGTTAGTGGATTTACTTGAATCCTCCTTCTCTCATTTCAGAACCACAGAGTTAAGCCTTATTTTCAGTCTAAGTTTGAAGCAGATAGCAGTCCATCTATTTTCTCTGCTGAGAGAGGGCAGAAACTTTCAGCAGTGGATTAGTAACAAGCAGCTGATTCAGGGTGACATCTTCAGCCAGCATAGCAAAGTGAACATCAACCCCAGCAACACCAACTGGGATAAAAGCCTTAGCCCAGACCAGATAACAGCTCTGCTTTTGGAAAAATCATAACAAATTATTCCAGAATTGCAAATCAATGGTCATAGGACATAGAAAAGGACATAAGAAGGAAAACTAATTGAATTTTACAGTACTTCACAAATCCCCCCAAATATTTGATCACAAAACCTGAAAGTGATCTTGCTTCCTTTTATCCAACACCTGCTGTACTGTCACAGATCAACATTAAAAACAAATGACTCCAATCTGCTGGAAATAACAAAAGGTAAGAGAGTGTCAAGTGCTGTTTGCACAAAGAGGACTGTGCAATAAAGAAGTTCATAAAATCATGAGCAAAGTTCACCTTTATCCTCTACAAATAATATTTCAACTTCCCTGTGTGTATACAATGAAAAAAAAAGCAATATTTCATCACATACAACCACCCTGTATTTACAGTGTATTATGCCATCTTTTTTTGCCATTAAATGAAAAGCATTTAACAAGTTGTGAACAGAAATCACCATGGATTTAAATGTGGAGAAACCATTNTAGCCTACAATCCTTCTTCAGGATTCTTTATTGCTGTCAAAGGGATTTGCACAGTTGCAGCAGTTTGACCAGAAGGCCATTTCTAGGAGTGCCACATGACTTTACAGAGATTAATTCTACAATTCNTTTCCTCCTCACATCAGATAACAACACACGTCCTGTGTAGAAACCAGGGACATCCACTGCTGCATCTGTGTAAATACAGGTCCTGTATACACTAGCTCCTGAATAGCCTTTTTTTTCACCCCAGATGTTGCCATGAGGCTATAAATCTAAAAAGCATTTTAAAATAATTACAGGAGGATATTAGCCCTAACCCAAAGAGCTTAGCCTACAATTCTTCTTCAGGATTCTTTATTGCTGTCAAAGGGATTTGCACAGTTGCAGCAGTTTGACCAGAAGGCCATTTCTAGGAGTCCAC